>MCGO01000155.1:0-88952 GCA_002104985.1 Rhizoclosmatium globosum | reverse complement strand
AACCCTAACCCTAACCCTAACCCTAACCCTAACCCTAACCCTAACCCTAACCCTAACCTAACCCTAACCCTAACCCTAACCTAACCCTAACCCTAACCCTAATCCTAACCCTAACCCCTTCTGCATGGCAAGCTTTGGGAGTGAATTCTTGTGAGGTGTTCTAGCAGGCTGAATAGCATAGTGAAAAACTTTAACAGCCAAGTTTCCTTCATCACCTGAGGAGTTGAGACGAGCAGCCCAATTCAAGTTCAGTATCTTTGCGCGATAGGACATGGGTTCGACTTGGAGTAACTTCATGAGAGCAACCTTGGAGGTGTTTCTTGGAGTTGACGTCAATGTTCGCAGTGCCATAGTTTGGACTCGCTCATAGTAGGTCAACAGATTGGCTGGCATGCCATGACCGTAGAGAGCAAGACCATACTCCATGACAGGACGGATGAAAGCCTTGTAGATTCTGGCTGAAGCAGCAGGGGCCCAACCTCTGGCATTGAATCCAATGGGAGCAAGAGAAGCAATGACCTGTTTGGCTTTAGTAGTTCTTGCCAATACCATCTCTTTCCAGCAGATTCCTGAAGAGTTGAAGGGGACTCCAAGATACAATGCACTAGTCTCTGAAGGCAGATCCACTCCATACATCTTCAAGGCAACGTCTCTCCTGTTGATTGGTGGCCCAAGTACAACACATTTCTGAGGTGCAAACTGCATGCCAACGTCCCTACTCCAGTCTTCGCAGGTCTTGAGCAACTTGGCCATGTCTCTTGTGTTTGATGCCACCAGAGAAGTGTCATCTGCAAACAACAACCGATTCACACGCACTCCATGGACTGCAATAGTGGGCATTTCTATGGCCTTGAGTCTTCTGCAGAGAGGATCAATGAAGAAGTTGAAGAGGATAGGTGAGAGGGTAGACCCTTGGAGTAAACCACGAGCATTGGGTATGGGAATACTCATCTTTCCAGCAACAACCAGCATACTCTGATTCTTGTCAAACAGATCCTGAAGACGTTGAATGGCTGCAGCTGATACTCCAAAGTATGTCTCCAGCTCTTTCCAAAGAATGTCCCTGTCCACCATATCATATGCAGCCTTCAGGTCCAGCAACACTGCAAAAGCTTCCTTGGCACCAGACAGGATTTCGTGCAATACCATGACTTGATCCAAGGTGGAACGGGAGGGGCGGAAACCAGCTTGAGTGTCATCTAACGTTGCTATGGCTAGGTGCACAAGTTCTGGCAGCAGGACACGTTCATAGAGGCGGCGTCCAGTGCAGGTGAAAGCAATCGGGCGGTGCATGGCAATGTCAGAAGGAGAGCCCTTGTTCTTGTATACTGGGACAATGGTGGCATTCCTCCATTCAGAAGGAATAGTAGATGTCTTGTGTACAAGAGTCAAGAATTTGGTGAACACTCTTACCATTGCTGAACCTCCATAGTAGATGAGCTCGGCAGGAATGTTGTCTGGTCCAGAGGCCTTTCCAAGTGGCAGTCTCTTCATGGTTGCTTCCACAGTCTCTTCAGTAACCAGCTGGGCAGTACTTTTGAAGTTGAACAGTCGCGCAGGTTGTCCTCTGGCCTAATCCTAACCTCAGCCTAACCCTAGCTCTGGATTATATAACCCTAACCCTAGGGCTGCTATCACAAATATTTAAGGCATCTCAATGATTTTATTCTCAAAGATTGGTCACCCTCCAGGATGTATGGATATCTTAACAATATCAATGTTTATTTCAATGGGAAAAAAATGGATATATTCAAATCACTTTCCAAACACACCTAAAATGGGTTGAATCCTATATTCCCAAAATGTAAGACTTGCTGAGTTTGTTTCTTTCTCCTTGGTTTTTAAGGCATTGCCTGTTTCAGTAGAATCTGCAGTCGTTGCAAAAGTAGAATGAAATTTGTTTGAATTGTTTGTTTCTTTTGAGTTACCAAATTGAGAATCAAGATATTTGATAAAGTGTTCTTTTTCTTTTTGTCTTTGAACTGTTAATTCTTTTAAGAAATGGCTGGTTCTGGCATTTACATTAGCTCCTCTGCTCATCAAAAAATTGATAGTGGATTGATGTCCTTGAAATACAGCATGTGTCAAAGGTGACCAACCATCTTTGTCTTTAGAATTAATATTTGCTTTATAGTCAAGAAGGAGATTCACAATTTCAGTGTGTCCTTCTGAGGCGGCATATGTCAAAGGTGTCCATCCCTTATTATTCTTTAAATTTACTAATTTTTTTTCCTGCCCATCCAATGCAAAAAACACTAATGGAAAGCTCTCCTTTGACTCATTGCTTTCTTCATACAAAAGTAAAAGATGCACAATGTCTATGTGTCCATAGGCTGCTGCCAGTGCTAATGCTGTATCTCCTTCATTGTTTTTTGCTTCAACACTTGCTTTGGTATTTAGTAAAAGGGACACAATTTCTTTGTGTCCATTGGCTGCTGCCAGTCCTAATGCTGTATCTCCTTCATTGTTTCTTGCTTCAACACTTGCTTCAGCTTTTAAAAAAAGATGCACAATGTCTATGTGTCCATTGGCTGCTGCCAGTCCTAATGCTGTATTTCCTTCATTGTTTTTTGCTTCAACACTTGCTTCAGCTTTTAAAAAAAGATGCACAATGTCTATGTGTCCATTGGCTGCTGCCAGTCCTAATGCTGTATTTCCTTCATTGTTTTTTGCTTCAACACTTGCATTAGCATTGAGCAAAAGGGACACAATTTCTGTGTGACCATCTTGTGCTGCATATACCAAGGGTGTATTTTTATTTTGGTCCTGGTAATTAATGCTTGCATTATAAGTTGTTAGCAGAAGTTCAATAATTTCTCTGCGCCCTTTCTGAGCTGCGAGTGTCAAGGCACAGTTCACACAATCAATACTTTCATTCTGATGTAGTAACAACATGACAATCTGAATATCCTTATATCCATCTATTGCAGTTTCAAATAGAGATCTCCATATAATCTCATCACTTAAATCTGTAATGCTAATGAGGTGCTCAACAATTTCTGTATGTCCATTTGAAACAGCTACTTCAAGTGGAAAAGCTCCACATTTGCTGGTCAAATTTGGATCTGCATTTTGTTTGATTAAGAGCTCTGCTATTTCTTTATGCCCTCTTTCTGCAGCAAGAAAGAGAGGTGTTATGTCATGTCTTCCTTTACAATTGACACTTGCTCCATTATTGATCAATAGCTTGATCATTTCAATGTACCCATTCTCAGCAGCAACTGTCAGTGGTGTATACCCTCTATTATCTCTTGAATCCACAATTATTTTTTGTTTCACAATGGCAGCCTCTTCAAATAGTGACACAGCCTGTTTTAGGCCGGATCAATACAAATATAAAAATAGAGAATAAAATTCTTACTGTCTTCAAGTGGTTCATGAGTGCAGCATGGGCCAGTGGTGTAAGTCCATCTTTGTCTTTACAGTTTACAGTAGCATTGTTTTGAAGCAAGAGCTCAATAGTTTGTGTGTGACCACCATGTACAGCATTAATTAATGGTGTTCTACCAAAATTGTCTTTGCATTCAATATCTGCTCCAAAGTCAAGTAAGAGTTTCATTGCACCATAGTTTCCCTTCTTTGCAGCAAGTGTAAGTGGGGTTGCCCCTTCTGCATTTTTGAGTGAAATACCAGCTATAAATCCAGATTGTTTAGATACAATCTCAAAAATATCACAGTTGTAAAAACTGGCTGCATAATGATATCCAGTATTTTCTTCATCGTCAAAATTTGGTTCACTCATTGCTGAGGCTGTAAATAATTCTTCAAATAATTGAGAATTTTTATCACAAATTGCTCTTTGGAGTAAAGTCTATTTTTCTGTTATTTTTTGGTCAAAGTAATATCTATTTACCATTGTTTCAACTGCAAGAAGTTCTTTTTTTCTCTCTTGTTCTGAGTTAAAGTACTCTTTTATAACTCCTTCACTATACCCATACGGTGTTAGGTGTGATTCGTCCTCTGCAAATATGTCTGCCTCGTATTTAACTAGTATTTTGACTGTTTCAAGTGACTTGCAGTGTACTGCAATATGAAGTGGTTTTCCAGCAGGTCTAACATTGTCTTGACCAATACAGTGTACATCTACCAATCCTGATTGTAACAGACAATCACATATCTTAGAAAGTCCAAATTTTGCAGCTTCATAAAGCACAGGTGAAGTGAAATAATTGGAATTTACTAGCAGCCTGATATTATTTTGGTTGCTTTTCAGCTTCAGAAATGTAGACTCATTTTGTGTAAAAATGCAAGCTGCCAGTAAAATATGGCCATAGCTACTTACAAATTTTTCAAAAACGTCAGATAATGCAGTTGTATCAACAATTTTTACCCAATTCTCAATGAAATACAACATTTTATCCTTTTCAAGGTCAGTGAATTTTTCAAGGCCAACCTTGAACCTGTTTGAATTGCTGGCAAAAGACTGCACTGCTTCTTTGTTAAAAGACTGCGCTGCCTCTCTGTAACAGCTTCGATACAATGAGTCCAACAAATCTTCCATCTGTTCTATAAGTGATGTAGCTAATTCAACTGGTAGAGTGATTTTGCCTTCAAGTTTGCTTTCAAGAAATTCAACTGCTGTTCTGTGCTTAAACCTTACTAAGTCAGACTCACTGTTAATTTCCTTTATCAGTGGTGCAATGAGTGCAAGTATTGGTTTAAGAGCATCTACATCTATATCTATCACTGCAGCAAACCTGTTGAGCTTGAGAGGCTGTTTAGACAACAACATAATAGCGATAATCCTGCAAACAGACCCATTGTCTTTAATATCTTTTGACCATACATATTCATAAAGACTGCTGCTTGTGAATTCTACTTCCTTTAGTGTGTTCCAACTTGATTTGAACAAGTTATACGTGGATTGCCTTGTACAAAGAATATCCAGAGCAAGTGAAGCTACCAAAAAATTTCCATTTGACATCTTTACAAGTTGGTCTGCATAATTGTAAACTTGGGCTTTAGGTATAATTTCTCCTGATCTCAAAATATTGGCAGCATATTCCTTCAAATCATTTTTGTTTTCTTCAGATAATGGTTCAAATGAATATTTCTTTGCATGATATAAGTTTACATTTGCCTTGCTTGTCACAAATATGCGAAATTGACACATGATATTGCTACTCAGAATACTCACAAATTCCTCAAGGCAGTTAGGGTCACATTCATCCAATGCATCGATAACAAATACTAATGACTTGGTCCTTTCCAAAGGGCTGTGTATCAGATGAACAAAAAGACTTTGGAGATTTTGAGTTTCCAAAGAATTTTCATCAATCCAAACTTTGCATTTGTTGAAAATAGAATTTGTGATCTCAGGTTTTTTGGTTTGGTACGTTTTTGCAATTTGGTAAGCAAGCATTTTGAAACATGTCTTAGGGTTGTTACGTGTCTTGTGGTTGAAGTAAAAGGCAAAGACTTCTTGATTCTGACTGTTAATCCAAGTAACTGTTTTTGCTGCCATGATGGTTTTCCCACATCCAGCCTCACCATCTACACAATTTGTAAGTGAAGGCATATGGAAATTAATATATACTCACACAGCCAAAAGATACTTTTGGAGCTGTTAAGCCATTTTCTCAACTCAATTTCAAACCATTCTCGTCCAACCACTTGTCTTAGGGTTAGCAGCTCTAAAGTGTCTGAGTCTCTTTGATTTAACCATTTCTCAAGAGACTCACTGAGAAGATGTGTTCAACCAAGTATAATTACACGTAAGTTTTTCAAACTCACATCTTTTCTGACATGGTAGGCTCTTTTTGGTCAGGAACTGACATTATAGCAATTTGGGCTTGAGACAATTTTTCAGCTGCAGCATCAAGCTTCTTAGCCAAATTGTCCCAATCAACAGTCATGGACGTCTTGAAATTGCTCCCTGTGTGGTCATAAGTTCAATCATAATACAATCTGCTGAACAGACTTACAGCTACACCATTTATACCATTTTGGCCCAACTTGGCATTTCTTGCACACATCAACAAGTTCAAGAAGACAATCAACGTAATGTTCAATATCACCCTTGAGAAGTACTTTGCTGTTTTCTCCACGCACTTGTGCCTCCAAAGAGACATTCAGGAGATTCATTCCACGTTTAAACTTTCCTATTACTTTCACGATGTTGTCATCAAAAGCTTTCATGCCTTGCACTGTCTAACCCTAAAGTAAGTAATCTATTGACTTGACTGTCTCTAACCCCCACCTTGTAAACAACTGATACAGCAATCCAGGCAATTTTCAAAATTGGGTGTGTCTGTGAATGGTGTTATACATTGTCAACAAAACGGTAGCTTACATTTGCAATATCGTCTATGACTGACTTCAATTCATCCAGAACAGATTTCACTTGTGTACTCAGTGCGTTTTCAGTCTTGAGGATAGCATCGAACTTCTCCTTCAATTTGGTGTAACCTTCTTCAGTTTCTTCAACATTCTCCAACAACTTCTTGAGTTCTTTAAACTTGGAGTTACTGTCCACGACAGCTGTTAGAAGTTCTTTGGATTCTTTCTTGAGTCTATTTAAGAGGTCCTCCTCAATCAGGTCTTCAACTAGAATTGTATCCAACAGATACTCAATTAGTAATTCACAACCAATGAAACACTCACTTGATCCTTTAACAATTGGGGTGCCGCCTGTCCCTGTGCCTGCGCCAGTGGCGTCAGCTGAGGGTTGAAGTCCTGCGCCATCAGGTAAGACAGGGTCAGTTTGGTGGAGCGCTCACCTTTCACCATTTCCTTCAAGATCCAAATGAGAAAATTTACTCTCTGTTTTGTGTCCGTGCGCACAAGTTACTTTGATTTCTCTGTTTACATCATTGCATAATCTATTAACCTTGGTTGTTAGAATGTCGTAACTGCAAGTTCGTGTCTTAAGTTGTGGCAGGGAAACCAACGAGTGGTAACAATGACACAAATACTGCAGTTTAGGTTTCCTAAGTCTACATTCCACTAGTTCAAGAATAGACAACCTATGAGTAGTGAGTTTGTATTCCATACGTATGCAGTAGAACTTTAGTGACGACTGTTAACAACTTGAAGACGACAATTGAAGACAGTGTCATCAATGTAAACTTAAAAGGCACTGTTGGAAGAACAAAGCAGCAAAAAAACAAGGAAAGGAGTTTATTTTGGCATCCACCGTTAGAGTGAAAGCAAATACAGACAG
Source organism: Rhizoclosmatium globosum (assembly GCA_002104985.1). Classification (NCBI taxonomy): domain Eukaryota; kingdom Fungi; phylum Chytridiomycota; class Chytridiomycetes; order Chytridiales; family Chytriomycetaceae; genus Rhizoclosmatium; species Rhizoclosmatium globosum. The sequence continues at coordinate 81,790 of MCGO01000155.1, read as the reverse complement.
GCAGAAATAGATTGTTTTTGTTTAGTGCTTTCCCTTGGAACGGATCTTCTTCAAGTAGAAGTCCAACTCTCTACCCTCAAGCACGTATCCATCGCAACGACCAGACTGACCTGGACGGGATGAGATTCTAGCCAAGACACGACCGGTAACAAACTGGTCATCAATAGCCTGCTCAACCTTGAAACCCTCCTTGCGTTCAGCAATTTTGCGAGTGAGGTGGTTAGAGCGGGTCTTGTTGATGTCCTCGTTTCCTTCAGTTGGCTTCTTTCCACGACGACCGATTGGGGCAGCGTAGTGAGACTCGTACCATTGACGGAATGGAGTGGCGTCAATCTCGACGATGGCACCCTTCACGAGAGTGTTGGTACGGACCAACTCGTTGTTGGTGGAGTTGTACTTGACAGAGATGACACGGCACTTGCGGGTGGTCTGCTCCGATCCCCAAGCAAAGTTTCCTGTTTATGATAAGTCAGTTCATCAATCCAAAACAAGGAAAAGCAAAAACAATTCAAAACACACCGGCTTCAAGACGGAGAGCACGGAACTTGGTGTTTCCACCACGAACGCGAACAGTGTGGATACGCTTGGCACCAATCTTGGTGTTAGCAGCCTGACGACCCAACTCGAACTTTCTCTTCTTGCGGTAGTGGGCACGCTTGGCACCGGTCGCGTTACGCTTGTGTCTGGAGTCTCTGCTGATACCCTAATTGATTGAAGGAGGAAGTCCGCGAGTTAGCACTTCACATTTCGCAATATTCATGGTTTCTGAGTGAGAGGTAGCAGAGTAATCAGACTTTGTGAGTGGGTTGAATCCTCCATAAATCCAGAACAGTTGTTTCATATCGATAACGAATGCAGAGTATCCAGATTTGATCGGTGCCGTTGTCGTGGTCACGAGATGTCGAATCCACCAAGTCCTTTCCTGCCCCGCAACAACCCACGCTTCCATCGCAAAGTCCCTCAACCGTGTCCAGTAGAGTGTTTACGCCTTGTTTGCTGCGTCAGTTTGATGCGATGGTCCTTTCGAAGGATGGAAAGGTGGTGATGGGTTGGTGGTAGTGGTGGGTGCGCACCATTTTGACTTTGAAAAAACAGAGAGGAAGAGTGAGGGAAATAATGAACAAAAGAGACATGATTAGACATAATTATTCTTGTTGATTGTTCCTTCAAATTCACTTCATACGCTGCGTTCAATATGCTTCACTCAATACGTTCTCCTTCTTTGCAAGACATTGGCTATTGAGGTTCGCACCAACACACGACCCATATTAAGATAATTATAACACTTAAACCACTATTGTCTACTGTAATGTGATCAAGTTGGAGAACGCGACTGTTTCTCTCTTCTCCTCCTTCCATTTCTCTCTTTTCTGAGAAAAACAACCAACAAGAAAATGGCCCAAGTGCTTGAAGGAATTGCCCGCTGGGCCCTGCCAATTGGAATTGCAGCGAGTGGACTACAGTATGCGATGTATGATGGTGCGTGTAGTCTGCTTAGTTACCCATGGGAGTATCCAGTTAACCCTCTATCCAATACTCACAGTGAAGGGAGGACACCGTGCTGTTCTCTTTGACCGTGTCCGTGGAGTCCTGCCTGACACTGTATGTATCGGACACTATCTACTAGGCATGCATACACCCGCATTGCTAACGATTGAGTGGCTGGGTGCTAGGTTGCTGAGGGAACACACTTTCTTGTTCCATGGCTCCAAAAGGCTGTTATTTTCGATGTCCGCACTCGTCCTCGAAACATTTCTACCACAACTGGTTCAAAGGATATGCAGATGGTGTCCCTGACACTCCGTGTTTTGGTGTGTATTTCAATTGTTGCAAACGTGGATTGGAAATCAGATCGGATCCCACTTTCTACCCTTCCCTTTACCAAATGCACTCTGCTCTTGCATATGGATGGCGTACTCGTAACTAGTTGGTCCTACTAAGTGGATTTTGGAGTGGTCGTGAGTTGGATGGATACTCAACTGTAAATATTGAAGCTTATCCGAGATCTATTCCTCCTAAGATCGTCTCGTATGACTTAAACAGTTAAAGAGGAGGGAATGTGGGGAAAATAGTGATGGACGTTTGTGTCGATGCGATTTCAAATCCCTTCATGCCCTCCATCCCATCCCACTCCATTTGGTACCATTCTAACATAAGAATATAGCACCGTCCTGAATATGCCCATCTTTCAACAATCTACCAAAACCTCGGCATGGATTACGACGACCGTGTCCTCCCATCCATCGGAAACGAAGTCCTCAAATCCATTGTCGCCCAATTCGACGCCTCCGAACTCATTACCCAGCGTGAACTTGTTTCCCAACGAATCCGCGACGACCTCGTGAAGCGTTCCTCCGAATTCTCGATCATCCTCGAAGACGTGTCGATTACACACTTGACATTCGGAAAGGAGTTCACGAATGCTGTTGAGCAGAAGCAGATTGCACAGCAGGAAGCTGAGCGGGCCAAGTTTATTGTTGAGAAGGCGGAGCAGGAGAAGTTGGCAGCAATTATTAAGGCTGAGGGAGACGCTACTGCTGCTGACTTGATTTCCAAGGCGATTAGCAAGGCTGGAGTTGGATTGGTTGAGTTGCGTCGTATTGAGGCGAGCAAGGAGATTGCTTCAACTTTGAGTGGAGCCAAGAATGTGACTTACTTGCCTGGAGGCGCTGGAAACAACTTATTGCTTAACTTGGGTAACCAGTAAATGGGAATTATGGTGTCTGTTTTCATTTGCGAATAAAAGGAGTGCAGTCAAATCAGTTTACTTCTCCTATTAACGTTTTTGGCTTTCTCTCTGTTCTCTTTTTCTCTCCCTCTCTTCCTCCACCCTGTCCTCCACCTCTTCCTTTTCATTGCTTGCGCGTCGAAGTCTTCCGCACCTTGATGCCATTCATTTCAACTAGTTCAATAACAAGCAGTATGAGGCTTTGTTTCTCCCTCTTTTCAAATGTGATATTATTGGAAATGATGTTTTTGGTGCTTACCTAAGCGACTCACGCGTCTGAGAACATCGTGGACGGTTTTGCTGACAATTAAGGAATTATCCTGGCAACGTGCAATCACCAGAGCACCGCTGACGAGTGTTGGCAAAAACGTTGGGGTTAGGTTATTCAAAATCGGAGTCAAATTCCTGGAAACAATCAGGAAATAACCCTGATAATCATGATAAAGATTGCATCAAATATTTCAACAGCCAGGACTTAAGTTTTCCTGGCAAGGCAGGCAGACCCTAAATTTCTCCATACACCCGCAGTAAAGATAGTTCTGTGACTTGAAGACCATCGAGATATGTTAAATCGCTACTTTTCCCATAGTTTAGTCTCATACGGAAAGAAACTTGATGGCCACCAGACAAGGTCGAAGCAATCTCCTTGCTCGCCTACGACGCAACTCAACCAATCCAACTCCCACACACTTTCCTATCTTGCACTTGGCCTCCCGTGGAGCTGCTGGACACGGTAGCGACGTATAGCTGATGTAAGTATTTTTATTGACCTAGTACCACCACTGACACAGGCAACATCATAATTCCCATTTACTGGTTACCCAAGTTAAGCAACAAGTTGTTTCCAGCGCCTCCAGGCAAGTAAGTCACATTCTTGGCTCCAGACAAGGTTGAAGCAATCTCCTTGCTCGCCTCAATACGACGCAACTCAACCAATCCAACTCCAGCCTTACTAATCGCCTTAGAAATCAAGTCAGCAGCAGTAGCGTCTCCCTCAGCCTTAATAATTGCTGCCAACTTCTCCTGCTCCGCCTTCTCAACAATAAACTTGGCCCGCTCAGCCTCCTGCTGCGCAATCTGCTTCTGCTCAACAGCATTCGTGAACTCCTTTCCGAATGTCAAGTGTGTGATCGACACGTCTTCGAGGATGATGGAGAATTCGGAGGAACGCTTCACGAGGTCGTCGCGGATTCGTTGGGAAACAAGTTCACGCTGGGTAATGAGTTCGGAGGCGTCGAATTGGGCGACAATGGATTTGAGGACTTCGTTTCCGATGGATGGGAGGACACGGTCGTCGTAATCCATGCCGAGGTTTTGGTAGATTGTTGAGAGTTGAGAGTATTCAGGGCGGTGCTATATTCTTATGTTAGAATGGTACCAAATGGAGTGGGATGGGATGGAGTGCATGAAGGGATTTGAAATCGCATCGGAAGAATGTCCATCACTGTTCATACGCAGATTCCCTCTTCCTTCCAACCATACGAAAGAGTAGTACGACAGAACATCTCAGATCAGCTTCAATATTCAAAGTGAGTATCCCTCCAACTCACTACCACTCCAAAATCCACTTAGTAGGGCCAACTTGTTACGAGTACGCCAACCATATACCAGAGCAGAGTGCATTTGGTAAAGGGAAGGGTAGAAAGTGGGATCCGATCTGATTTCCAATCCACGTTTGCAACAATTGAAATACACACCAAAACACGGAGTGTCAGGGACACCATCTGCATATCCTTTGAACCAGTTGTGGTAGAAATGTTTCGAGGACGAGTGCGGACATCGAAAATAACCGCCTTTTGGAGCCATGGAACAAGAAAGTGTGTTCCCTCAGCAACCTAGCACCCAACCACTCAATCGTTAGCAATGCGGGTGTATGCATGCCTAGTAGATAGTGTCCGATACATACAGTGTCAGGCAGGACTCCACGGACACGGTCAAAGAGAACAGCACGGTGTCCTCCCTTCACTGTGAGTATTGGATAGAGGGTTAACTGGATACTTCCACGGGTAACTAAGCACACTACACGCACCATCATACATCGCATACTGCAGTCCACTCGCTGCAATTCCAATTGGCAGGGCCCAGCGGGCAATTCCTTCAAGCACTTGGGCCATTTTCTTGTTGGTTGTTTTTGGTGTCGTGGCTCTGAAAAAAAAGAGAGAATCAATGTAGAATAGAATACATAAGAACAATTTAATACGACCCAATTTGAAGATATTAAAGGCACATAAAGCAGAGGAAAAAAGAAGAAATAAAAACAAGAAACTGAGCCATTGATATTCATCCTCGAGACTGAAAGTAACAGCAAACCAAAATCATCTCATTTGAAAGTACAAATCAATCACTTTCGTTCATCACGGTCTCTTGAGTTCAACACTTCGACCTTGTCTATGTACGAGTATTAGCCATGCATGCACAGAAAACACAAAAACGACATCAAAAAAAAAGAAAAGAGTTTGATTTTACCTGCAATAACCGTGACGAAAGTTCTTCCACTCTCTTCCTCCTTGTTGTAGCCCAAGCGACCTTCCACAAGGACAAGGGCACCCTTTGAAACCTTCCCCTCAGCAAACGAGAATTTGTTTGCAAATGAGTAGTGTTTGATTGAGTGCCAGTCTGTCTCGCTGACCCATTCGTTGTTGCGCTTTGTGTTTCGCGACGTGGCGACTGAGAAGGACCAGACGCCGCGGTCCTGGTCGCTGCTTCCACCGGCCTGGTCTTTGCTTTGGTTGTTTGGTTGAGTGTTTTGATTTGAAGGGCCTTTGTTGTTGTTGTTGTTGTTGTTGTTGTTGTTTGTGAACGAGTGGTACTTTGGGTCGCCGCCCACGTTGCCAATCAGAATCACTTTGTTGAAGGAGGAGGAATCTGGGTTGGGTTAGGGTTGTTTTCAAAGAAGGAATTGGTTGAGAAGAGAGAGAAGGAAAGCAGAGAAAGAGAGAGCCAGTTAGTTGCGCTGCTTAGTTAAATTGGAAGACATACACTGCAAAACCACGGTTAGTTTGAACTAGTGCTGCATTCAAATCAGTGAGGGTTAAAGCACTTACTCGGACTACTCCAATTGACTGGACTCCGGAGATGGTGTTGCGGGTGGCGGCTGTGCGAAGCATTTTTGTTTGTTTTGTTGGTTGTTTTGGGGGTGCTTTTTTCGGACATCCCTTTTCACACTTGTTTTCACACTGCCGATCTTGTTCTTTGCAAAGACCGACCACCTGAATTGACTTTATTGAAAGGATGAAAGTTATAATTCTAATTCTAATGCCACCTTACGCCAGAGTAAATAAGGACGATAAAAAATGAGGAAAAAAGATACGTGAAATTCAATCTAGCATCATCCCAAGTAGACGTACTCGGGATGTTTGGCCATGCACCAGGCACGGCGAGCTACATAGTACTTGAACGCCTGGAACTCATACTCACGAACTCCAAAATATGCAGCACCCAACGCATCCGCAGCCTTATCAAATGCGTTCATGTCATTCTGTGATGCAGCCAGGGCATTCCACAAAGGCGTCCAACGGGAGTCCAAGTATCCACTATCCAAAGAAATGGCCCGACAATCTGGAAGCTTTCTGTTGCAGAATGCACGTTGGTTCGTCGAGCCGGCGAGGCAATTTGTCCCAACGTTGATAGTGGCGCCTTTGGCGGCAATGGCTGCAACAAGGGCAGCGGGAATCACACCAGTCAACTGATTATCGGCAATCGAACTGTAAATAGTTGGTTCAACTGTCCAGTTGTTTAAATCTGTTTTAGGCACGTACATGTACTGAATATTCGAAAGTTGGCTCAGCTGAGCTGGAATACCTCCTGTCAACTGATTGCTGGAGAGATCCCTTCAAGTCATACAAAATTAGAACGATTGTCTTTTTTGATTCATATCTTACAATTTTTGCAGACTCGCCAGCTTTCCAAGCTGCGTAGGAATTGTTCCAGTGATTGCATTTCCGGCAAGGTTGCTGTGGTGTTTTGGCAATGAGATTTACATGAATAAATAGGCAAAATCTACTCACAGAGTCTGAAGAGTGGTCAACAATCCAATTGTGGTGGGTATACCTCCTGTAATTTGATTGCCAGAGAGATCGCTGCGAGAGGTAAGTATGAACTTTGTGTATCTTATGAAAGTAGTAACTAACAGAATATTCAGTATTCCGAATCCAGATACACCCTGTGGGATAGTTTGAGAAAGGCCGAGTCGAGGAAACACGATATGTTTCACTCTGCGATTTTCAAACAACACGTATTTGGGGCTTTCAAAGGGTGGATGGTCAATAAATGGATTGATTGACGCGATATCAAAAGACTTACTCGTCACGACTGGAAACACTATTGTCTCGGCGTTGATTCTTCAGCGAAGATATAGCGAATTTACCATTTGGATCATATGATGTGCAATTAAATGGATACGCGACAGAGGAAAATAATTTGACAAGAAGTGTGCATTCGTCATATAATTGATTCTGACTGGTATTACCGGCCGTGGTTGTCGTGGTTGTTGTTGTGGAGCTTGAAGTTGACGTTGACGAAGTAATGGTCGTTGATGAAGTGGATGTGGTTGAGGAGGTAGAAGAAGAAGTGGTTTTGGTGGTTGTGGAAGAAGATGTAGACGTTGTGATTGTTGTGGTTGTTGTGGATGTGGTTGTTGTGGATGTGGTTGTTGTGGATGTGGTTGTTGTCGAAAGTGGTCCAGCCATCATCAGATAAACTCCCGCTTGGAGGGAGACCAGATTCGGATTACCGTGAGGAGCCTCAGGCTGAATCATACAAGTTGAAGTAGATGTATCAAATGTGGCGTAAGCATCGCCAAAAGCATTGCCGATGATCGCCGCGGCACATGTTTCCTTCGAAGTAACTCCTCCTTGCGTCCCATCGCCAATTGCAAATGCAATTCCGTAAAAGTAGGCTTGAACATTTTGGGGAACGAAGATTCTCCAGTTCGAATCAAGGGTTGCTGTTGCTCCAACATCAAATCCAGCTTGAGATTTCAGATTACAGACTTGAGATGTTGGCGAATAGTTGGCGGCCACACATTTGGGGGTGCTAGAAAACATTGCCGCACAATGTGCTTTGCATTGATCCGCGGTTTCTGTGTAGGTTGCGAGATCAGCAGCCCCGCCTGTGTACTGCACCCCAACAACTGTACCCCACGTAGTTCCGAAGGCGGGAAACACATAGCAAGCGAGGATGATGTACGCCTGCAGCAACATACTCACGCTGACTTTTTGATGAAATCTGACAATTCTCAAAAACAAACCCCAGACCCGTCCCTCAAAGTATAATGTCCCATCAAACTCATAAACAATTACTTTTCCCTCACATTCCAAACGTATAAATAAGATTGAAATCCCTCTTTCTCGTGATATGTGCCTCTGCAAATGCACTGAAGGCCTTCATGTTCAGGAAAAAAGAAGATGGAGGGACTTGCATTGACAATCCAAGTTGATGAAGGAGCCCACGACTGCGACCTTATCAAGCTCTTCCCTGATGCATCTGTTGTTGTGCGTGAATGCATCCAGCTAGTACTTGAAGTGTTGTATGAGAGTGCGGCAGGTAGGTTCTTTTTTGAATAGGATACTATGGGATACTATGTAAAGCAAACACAACAAACACACAAACAGAATACCCACCCGTCAAGTCCCTCACTTTAGTCATCGCACCCTTCGACGGCGTGGCTGACACATCCGGCTAACATGAGTCAATGGACACATTCTAAACCTATATCTCTGAAAAGTGTATAATAACATTTTTATAATTTCTTTTTGCATCCGTACATATCCAACCTATCAAAACAACATTTCACAAAAGAAGAACATTAGCAAGGGTGGTTAAGCTGAGGTTAAGCAAAACAACACACTTACGACTGTACGTTGTCATCGACACTCCTGCCCTTGCCAAAGCAGATGGACGTTAATTCGGAGTGTAAAGTGGGTTTTCACTGCTTGCAGTGAGGTAAAAGCGAACAAAGGGGCATTCCACCCTTTCTTTCACCAACGCTGCCGTACTTGGGGCGGCCTATTCAAAGTTGTCAACATCAATCAGCCTTACAAAGATCGCCTCACATTCATTTTGTGACGCTGGTTCAGAGATTGCGGGCGGTTGCTTGAAACAAATGGGAAGACCTTTAGTGAAGAAGCAACTTTGGTGACAACTGGAGGAAGGCAGCTGCAATAGCTGGCCCTTCCTCACCTCCAATTTGGAGGATTTGCTTCTGGAGAATATGCATTTAGCCGTATTTATCCTATTTTGATCTTGAACCAGAATAAACACGTGAGTTGCTTTCGCACTGCACAATCGCTTTCGCTCTGCCCCTTCCTTTCCATCTCCATGTGTATTTTTGTGGATAAATGACTGAATAATTTAAATGCAAAAGAAAAAAATAAGTTTCTTCATTTTGGAACAACACTGTAAAAATTAAAAACCAAAAAAAACTAACTGACATAGGAATTGGGCACAAGACCAATATCCGTAAGGCGCATTTTAAACCTGTGAACGACACGAACAGTTTTAGGTAAACCCCCATTGACACCTTCAACCCGAAACCTTCGAAAGTCCGTCCCTCACTTCAAAAGAATAAAACATCAAAACAAAAAAAAATAAAAACCAAAAAAAACTAACTGACATAGGAATTGGGCACAAGACCAATATCCGTAAGGCGCATTTTAAACCTGTGAACGACACGAACAGTTTTAGGTAATCCCCCATTGACCCCTTCAACTCGACCCGCCTGAATCAAATCTTCATCATCAGGCGAGTCCAAGGATAAAGCACGACCGCCGACATCTTTACAAGCAAATTTGAGAGCGACGACCCAACCAGTACCATATTCGTCCTGCATGCGCAAGAAATCGGAGAGATGGAGAATGAGTTCGGAGGGGGGAGGAGAGAGGGAGAGGTAAGAGGCAGTTTTGATAGGAATTTGTTGTTGTTGTTGTTGTTCTTGAAGAAGGAGGAGAAGAGAGGCTGGAGTGGGGATGGGAGAAGGAGAAGTAGGCGAGAGTTCTTCGATGGAAGCGAAACGGTCGACCTGTTTTCCAGCACTAGCACCACCACCACCTGAAGAGGAAGATGAGTCTTTTTGTTTTTGAGTGTTTGTTGCAGAGTCTGAGTCTGAGGCAGTGGGGACAAGGAGCAGGACAATATCGCGTTCGCGGAGATCCATTTCGCAGTCTGAGCCTTTTGCGAAATCAAACTGGGCTTTTGCGCGACGGACAGGCCGGTTGAGGAGGCGGGAGAGGTGGTCGACGAGGAAGGGGAAGGAGGCGAGTGTTGGTGCGAGGGTGTTGTTGTCGTCATCGTCTTGTTTTAGAGTGATTAATGATTAAGAGTGTTTTAGTTGGAGGGTACTAGCAAGGTACTAGCAAGGTACTAGTACTAGTAGTACTAGTAGTAGTAAGGTTACTAGAGAGACACTCACCATCATCATCATCTTCATCTTCATCGTCATCTTCCTCATCTTCACCTTCACCTTCACCACCTTCACCACCTTCACCACCAACAGAAAGCCCGAGGAACTCGTGGGTCTCCGGCTTCGCATCGAAAAGCAGCTCAGGCGGCCGCGTGTTGACCAACTTACTCAGTCGCTTTGACGCCGCCGACACCGGAAACAAGTGCGCATGTGCAATGTGCGAGGCCGAGTCCGGTGGGCCGTAGTGCCGCGCATCCGTTGCTGCGAAGCCAAAGTCTCGCACTTTGATCGTGCTGTCGGAAAAGAGCCGTGCAGGAACTGGCACAGTCGTCATTTCTCAGGAATTAATTAAATGGAGAAGAAGAAAAGGGGAATAGAGGAGAGAAGGATAGGAATAAAATAGAGTAAAATAGAGTAAAATGACGATGAAAACGCTTGAGGGTTCCACCCACATATACCATTTTCGAACGTATCATACCTTTAAGTTAAATTGAAAAGACAAAAAGAACGGAAAAAAGATTTTACAAAAGGAGGATGCCTGTGAGGAAACTATAATATTATAGCTTTCGTACTTTTGTACAGCACCCAACGCATCTGCTGCCTTATCAAACGCGTTCATGTCATCCTGTGCTGCAGCCAGGGCATTCCACAAAGGCGTCCAACGGGAATCCAAGTATCCACTGTCCAAAGAAATGGCGCGACAGTCAGTATTCGGGGCTTTGAGCAGAGTTGAATGATGTTAATGGATTCATTGATTGACCCCTATACTAAAGGACTTACAAGCTTTTGTACCCGATTGCCAAGAAGCGAACAATATACTGTATGAAGTACCTAAAACCCCTTGAGAGGTCACATTAAATTCCGCTTGAGATTTTAGGTAACATGTTTGAGAAGTTGGTGAATAGTTTACAGTAACGCAATTTGGTGTGCTAGAAAACATGGCCTCACAGTGCGCTTTGCATTGATCTGCGGTCTCAATTCACAAATTCTGTAAACAATACTGTGTACCCAAGTTCAATAAGGAAAGAAGTCAAGAAAACAAAAAAAAAAACATCTCATCAGAATCTCTTTTATTACACTTATTTAATCATCGCCGAGTCGCTTCAGTAGCCGCTCCTTTTTCTTCATCTTATTCTTCTCCTTAAACTTTTCCAACTCCTTCTTTGTCAATTTGACGGGTTTCTTGCTCTCGTACTGCCTTTCAAAGTTGCGTTGTTCCTGGTACGCCTTGATATCAAAAAAGTGGGACATTTGACGTTCGGCCTTGGACACGGGATCAAATTGAGTAGAGTCGGCGCCAGAGAGGGCAGAAAAGCGACCAGTTCGTGCGTTGAATGAAGCAGATGTAGTATAATCTGTTTGTGTATTTTTTTGATGGAGTGGCGAGCAAAGATATTTTCGAGGTAGAGAGAATGTTCAGGAAGTGTGTGGAAGAGGGGGGGGAAACAAAGTTAGTCTTGCCACTATTGATGTCAACTAGTACCTTTCTGGGCCACGCGATACAAATAAAAAGAGGGAGAAAGGGGAGTGAAAGAGAGAGAGAGGGACAATGGGATGGATGGATGGATGGAAGGAAGACGGGAAGTAGGAGGGACAAGTGTACATCTCAACATCCCAACCCTATACAAAAGACCGACCAACCCCCTACAAATCACCAAAAAACAACAAAGACCGAACCTGGTTGAAAGTCCTTATCAAGTTCTTCGCCAGACGCAGCCACAATTGGATTCCAGGCACCCGCAAAGTGATGGCCTGGATTCAAAGGTGCTGCTGCTGCGGCTGCTGCTGCTGTGCCCGGGGCTGCGTCTTCAGTTCCACTATCTGTCTTAGCGTGAGACTGGTGCTGATGCTGTTGTTGGTACTGTTGTGTGGTAGCGTACTGCGAGTAGTACCAGTCGTAGTACTCCTTTGAGTTGTAGTAGTCTTCGGTGCTACTACCACCGCTACCACCACCTGCTGTTGCTGTCTTTGCATCCGCTTCCTCAGGCAGCCCTTCAATCTCAACTCCGACTGGCCGCTCCCACGTTGTCTCATCAGTCTCTGTGTTGTAGTAGTAGTAGCTGTTCTGCTCAGTATCGAAGGCTGCGCTCCATCCCATCTTTTTTGACAAAGTTTCTTTTCTCTCTTTCCATTCCATTCTTTTTTCTGTAGAAAACTATTTCATCACCTGTTTTTGATTATGGATACTCAATATTCTGCGCGTTTCTTGGAACTCTCCTCTAATCAGTTACTACGGGCTTCGAGCGAAATTGATTTAACTGTAGAATATTCCATTGATTAAGTTCTCCACATACTGTATTTCTCAGAAAATAAGACACTTAAAGAGAAAAAGAACCCCTCTTCCCTCCAGCCCATAACCTCCTCTCCTTCTTTGAAAACAGTAATAGGACCCACGTGGTTTTCTAACGACCCACGCAGCTCCGGTTGCATAATTCACATAATTCTTTCATCATTCATTCATCTTTCTTCCTTCTGGTGACTTGAAACGGAAACGGACGTTTCATTTTGTTGAAACGCAGATACCAAAACAGAGTCCAGATATTTCTAGCAGCATTCCTTCAAATACAATTAGGTAAGCCGCACGAATAATATCAAGAGGTGAACTCACTTGTCACGCTCCCAAATATTACCACACTTATGACAATACTTTACAGCTCGAAGTGGTTTCCCAACTGGAACACCATTCTGGAATGCCTTCCTCACTCTCTCGCTCAGCGGAAACTCCTCCAACCAACCCACCCTAAAAGCTTTGTTTTTCAGTTTGAGGATGTTCTTGGATGTTGTTGTTACATATGACTGAGTAAGAGACTCCCTCTTTCGCCCTTCAGCAACGACGTCACCGACCCCTTCCCGCAGAAAATAGTGTGCTGGATTTGTTTTGTACACTTTGTCAATTGGATTAGGTTCACTGCCATCGCCCATCAAACCGCAATCGCCTCCACCAAACGATGAATCAACTTCCATTCGATCCTCCTCTAAGTCACTCAAGTCATGGATCAAGTCATCAAGCTTGTCTTCAACCCCAAAATCTCCGTACCACAACTCAGGCTCAATATTCATGCCATCCAATCCCAAGAGAAAGTCGTCAATCTCTTGGTTAACAGCTACATCTTCGTCGCTTGACTCCAGATTCCCCTCCATTTCGATTTCCTTCTCTTGTTCTCTTTCTTCGCAATCCTCTGGCTCCATGATTTCCACATCTTCTTCTTCTTCGTCGTCATTTGTGTCAACTTGTTTCAGATAACGATCAATGTCCTCGTCCTCCAAATCAGCGAACTCCTCATCAGTGACTCCAAGTAGTCGGAGCACTTTCTCAATTCGAGCCCAGTGCTTCACTGTTCTCCCATCCGCTCCAGTTTCAAACAATGTGCCAATATCATGGTCTATAATCAAGTTCCGAATATAATCCAATTCCTCTTTTGAAACGACATCAGGTGAAGGACCCAAATCAAGAATATCAGTGCACTTTCCAGTTCCTTGACAACCTGAACAACAAAATGTCGTCTTTCCTTCATTGACACTGACCGTTGTGAACGTCTTTTGGGCTTCCCGAACGAGCTTCCGACTTGGACCAGAGACTGTTCCTTTCATATTTCCGCCATAGCCTGCGTGCCCAATAGCAAGAACAATTTGGTCCCTCCGATAGTTTCCACGAAGGTACGACATGAAGATCTTGAGAGTTCGCTGTTCTCCTTGATATGTCAAGAATCGTAGGTGGGCTTGACGGCGATAGAGCTCATAGAGTATCGGGTACACTTCAAAAGAAACCTTTGAGGACTTGTTGAAGTCGGCAACAGACGTAGTCTTGCTGGAAGCAACAGCCAACTTTGCAAACTCTGCGTCGATCTTGACCTTGGCCTCCTTTTCATACACTTCCCTGATCTTCACACGTTGCATTTCAGCATATTTCTGCTGAGTCTTCTCCTTCCATTCAGCAAGTCCAAACTTGAACGATAGCCCACTAAGCTGCTCCTCCCAGGAGAGCTTTTCAAACGCGTAAGCACCAATCTGTTCTCCAAGTTTTTTTTGTTCAGCTGCCGTACGATTTCGCCGGTTATTCAAGTATCTTTTCTTTTTGGCCCTTTTCTTGGCTGCAATGACTGCAACTCTGGCATTAGCTTCAGGTACTGAAAGAAGTTTTGGCGCATGATAGCTGTTATAGAGTATGAGTGACTTTGTTGACAAATGAAATGCACACGTACATATATGATCCTTCCGCAACTTCAACTTCTTTTTTACGCCTATTCTCATTTGCTTGGTGATAGGAACCGGATTTACTTGAAATATTTGGCACTTGGGTTGGTGTAAGCCCAGGAGCACTTCCCGGGTTCAATGCCATGTACCACATGACTGGAGTAACGACTCCAGGATCACCACTGATTACTATAGAATCGGCAGGTAGAACGAGATTCTCAGGGGTCAGCATGGGCTGATTTGGATCCAAGGCTTTCTTCTTCGGGCGGAGACAGTGAAGACTTACTGAGATGGAGTTTACCATCATAGACCCACCTATTTCAGAGGGTAAGCAAATGTTTTACAAGTTTAAAAAGAAACTCACCAAATCGACGTGGTTGTGATTTATCCTCTTGTGAACCGATTTCTTCCTTCTTGAAAACGTTTCGAATAGCTGGCAACACAGTTCCCCACAAAATACTCTGCTTCCGAATACCAGCAACCTTGAAGTCAGATTGCAAACAATCTGTCGGCAGGTTTAAACTCAGACACAAAGTATCCCATCCTGAGCCACGGGGAAAATACTTGTACGTCATCATCGCCAGATCACTTTATACAAGCAGTTAGTTTACACAAAAAACCCTATACATATACGTACGTGCTATCTAATTGGAAAGACTTCTCCTTGAATGTGGTCTGAGGGTGGGCGTTCCAGCCCTTAGTTGCTCCTTGAGGCAGACTTCCATATGTCTCAATCCGAAAGTCTCCACGCTGGATTCTATCAATATCTGAATTGATAGAAGCCTGTAGCTTGGACCGAACCAGTGAATCAGTTTCTTTAACTATCCCACGATGTCTGAAGAATCTTAATCCATACAGCGGATCAGTTTGGTCTGGGTGGGCAAGACCAGCATCAACACTTCTATAATATTCAGGAACCATTACTGACATCTGCAAAAAAGAAATTGGTTTGGACACAGCATCACGCACTGCAGCTGTGTTATAGTGTTCAGTGACAATAGGAGCTGACAATAATACACACCTTTCATGTGGAATGGTTTTGGCGCTTTCAAAGAAGGAGCTTCCTTGGTGGAGGGAATATTTTGTGGTTCAAGACTGCGGTTTCTCTCCAAGAGGTAGTAGTGTCCGGAGGAGTACCTTGATAGCCAAACTTAGTATTAAATAAAGACTTGCAAATAGAAAATCACTCACGACAGCTTATGGAATTTGAACATCCTTTTGCACAGGGGTAGCAGTTTGGGAAACCAAGCCTCCAGATCTTTGATGAAGGCCAATGTCTTGCCTGCCAATTCTTCTGCAATGTCCAATGAGAACAACTTGGTCAGATGATCAGGAGACACTCTGTCCACAGACACCCATGGCAATGGTAACTTGGGCAAGGCCGCCCTAGTGCCAGCAGTTTTCCTAAGCTCAACAAAGAGTTTCTTGTAGTTCACAAACAGATGTTGAAGCTCAAAGCGGGCGGCATTCCGAAGTGCTGTCAAATCGCAGGAAATATGGTTGTCACGGATGTACTTTCGATATAGCTGGAACAAGGTGTTGATCATGTGATTGTGCAAGTCCTTCTGTAACCAAAAGTTAGGACAGGCTTTCAAACAAGATACCAATATATACCGTGATATGGCGCTGATAGTCTGTTGCCATCCTTTCAGCTGCATATACAATCATATTACTAAACAACACATGATCCAATGGTGGAAGCAGTGGAACACCAGTTTCAGATTTGAAGTCAATCCACCATTGGCACAGTTTCGAGTGCTGGCCAGAAGTTTTGCTCTTTCCATTAGTAGCAACTGTTTTGATGACAGATATAAAGAACGATTGATTTATCGGCAACATTGGCTCCCCAGCTTTTGATTCATGATACATTCGTAACCCAACGTTGGTTCCAAACTTGGTCGCAATAGTACTAATCAAGTTTATCCTGCACAATATCTTCAGACATCACAAGAATACTGATAGGTGGACACTCACGTAGGCAGAAGCATCTCAATTTGAGGCTGGAGCCAGGTTGCATCACGAAGTACTGTTGTTAATGGCATTTTGATGACGTACAACTCTGTAGCAGCTTTTCCTTCAACATCTGTTGGTTTTCCTGCAACATTCCATTCAACGAGTTTGGGCTGAAGGACAAGCTCCAAGTACTGCTTATATTCAGAGGAGGATATGGCTGTAAGAAACTGTTTCTCCTTTCTATTTACATCACGACAGAGAAATGGAGAAAGGACATGGTTGGGGTTTGCAACCTTCCATTCTGTCACAAAGTTAAGGGAAGGTTGAGGAAAGGAAGAAATTTACCTTCAAGCCACAGATGTAGAGGATGAATCCACTGGTTGGAATAGTTGTCAAAATGAAGCAAACAACTGCGGCTTGTAGTCTTGACATGATCCCGAACACCACAGAAACAGTTTCCATTCTGAACAGCTGTGACTGTTGCGACATAAACAGGTGGAGGGGTGTACTTGAACTTGGATTCAACAGGGACTGATAATGGTGGGTTCACATTAACAACCTGAGAGAGACATCTTGACATGGCCAATGCATCTTTCTCCATTGATTTCATGGTTCTTGAACCAGCAACAAACCAACGACCCACAGTGTTGTCTTTGAATACAGCAAATACTTTTTCAGCATCCAACTCAATTAACCGACACAGTGCAGAATACAATGGTCCTTTCAGATGAGAGACTGTAAATTGCTTCAAGTACTTGGGCAGATTTCCATCGTTTAGGGACGGTGGGTGAAGTTGTGGCGAGAATGCTGAGTTTGGAGGGAAGAAACCAGCAAGAGTATGTGTCAAACTGGCAGGATGAAGACGGCTGTAAACAGCTGCATTGGGAAACAACGGACTCTTTTGAACTCCAGCAGAAGACAGAAACGGCATCACGTTTGCATGCTCGGCAGCGATTGATCCAACAATTTGAACATCAGAATATTCCAAGAAACTTGTCAGAGCCAGTGTTTGGGCTCTGTTGATTTGGTGATCCAACTTAAACCTTGTTCCAGAAGCAGCAGATGCGGGTTTGATATAATATGGAATGGGAGGATGGAGAGGCGGTGGTTGTAGAAAGGGTGTCTGTTCTGAAGGAGGTGCAGGTGGAAAGGCAGGAGGGTAGGGAAATGGGCCAGTTTCTAAACCTGGAGGAAAGACAGTGCCAGAAACAAATCCATCAGTATCCCATGACACGCCTCCGCCAGAAGCAATCCACCAATGTCCATGTTCTGGAGAATACACAGTATAACAATCTGGAGGCTCCCAACTGGACAAGTGACTATTGTGACAATAGAAGGCAGGATGCCCATCCTGATTTGGGACAAAACGAACATAGGAAGGTATTTTAGGCTGCGGATTACGTGCAGTATTATGGCTCAGAGTAGGGGTAAACTCTTTGTCAGCTGAGCAGATGTTTTGGCACGCATTACTTTGCACAGCATGGAGAGACTTGTTACAACCTCCAATAGCCTCTGATGAGGTGACGACAATCATATACAACTTGTCTCTCTTTGCTAGATCAAACTAAACCAAGAAACAGTCAGTAATCAATGAAAAATCTGTCAGGAACAAGCTAAACACAAAAAATTACCTTTGCTGCATATTCTGGGTCAGGCTGACCATTAGGTAATGACAACTCCAACACGCATATCCCAGAGGCATCACAAACAGCTTGCATTGATGAGTGAATGAAAGAACCTGTGAACGAGTCCTGATGGAAACCAAAGAGAGTACCCAGAGAGCACTGAGCCATAGTATGAACTCCAGAAACTTGGAGTCCGGAGGATTTCGCCAGAGTTACGGCATCAAAGACTTTCTTGATGTGTGACGCTGATGGAACTTTGTACCCAATACACGTGGAAACAGCCTCGAGGTACTCGTTGGGACTATTTGGATTCTGTGACTCCAAGTGGCTGAGTTCAGCAGACAGGTGGTTGATTTTGTCTGTAGCAAGTGGATCCCCACCCATGGAAAAGTACGACAAACAGTTGAGTTGTTGATCCTCCACTGTGTAATGGTCTGCGAATAGTATCATGATTTTTGACTACAGAATCATTTAGCTCAGCTATACAGATTACAGCTAGAAAATACTGACCACGTCGACTGGAGGAGGAGGTTCGGGCGGAGGCGGTGGATGCTGCAGTCTTGTCATTTCTGTTCATTGTATTTTGTTAATCGTTGATACATGAAGGAGGAAAGGACAAGAGCTCATATATGAAGCAGGGAATGCAATCAGTACGTATTGATCCCTCATTCACTTCCAAACTGTATTCAGTCTAAGGAATACGCTTCTGAAAGCATTCGAACTCCATTCACATGTTGCACCCATAGCAACGGAAAGACGGAAGAGGACTGAAGGGGAGAGAAAGGCGAGGATCCAAGAATGCGACGACTCACCAGAGTTGTTGATAGGAAAATGGGAGTTAGAATCACCCCTTTCGGCAGAAAGAGTCTTTATCGCTCTCCTCCCTTCTTTCCGATAGCTTAAACAGGCTGCAGCGTATTGTACTTCAAATCTAAGCAATGTAATAGCATAGATTAAAGAAAGGTTGCTTATGACAAAGAGTGTACCTACTCCTGAGGACGAGGAATTTATGGATTGCAAATGCTACAAAAGAACTGAGAATGGAGCGGAGGCAGTATTTGGGAAGGATTGTTCATGGCAGACTGACAGTGACCTGTGTCGAGATATTAGTTGATAAGACATGTCAAGAGGTAAGATAGACCTACTGACTGTACTGGGCACGATGGAGGACAATAAACAATGTGAGTTGCCACGTTTTCTCTCGCCAACTACCTTGGGATGCTGCATTTCTCAGTCGCAATGTGACTCCATTGGGCCAGCTGCAACACACACACACAAGTTTCGCCTGAGGCGCATTTGGTTACTGTGCATCGCAGAAGCCACTCTCCGCCTGAGGCGCATCAGGCATCACATCGAACAAGATATACAGCATCAAGGTAATGGCGATAGAAATTTACTGTGTGTCCGAACTTTTTCTCCTCTTCTTCAAACAAGGAACTCTTCTCAATTTGTGTATTCTGTTTTAAATGCGTTCTTTAAATGCGAGAGTGTACTGTTTGGCAATGAGCGAATGAGCCATCGCATATTGTGGTTAAGTTTAGCAAAGAAAAAAACCATGTTTAATTGTCTTAATTTGGGAAAAGAATAGTAAATATCGGAAATCTTCTGGGAAATCTTGGAATCTCTTTCCCCCCAAAAAAACTCCAATGCACAACCAAGAGCCCGCACTTTCTCTGCTCGCAGCTATCCAAGCCAACGACATTGTGCTCGTATCAAATCTCCTGACCGCAAACCCGACCCTGATCTCAACGCCACTTATCCCCCGCACTGGCTCCCAGGCCATTCACGTTGCTACAGGACACCCTGAAATTCTCCGCCTTCTAATTGATAAGTTCCATGCCGACGTGAACGCACGATCATCTGATGGTTCTACGGCGCTTTTATTTGCCTGTATGGCGGGTGATGTGCAAGCTGAAGCTGTTCAGATTTTATGTGAACGCGGTTGTGATTTGTATTTGACGGATGAGGATGGAGATGGTCCTCTCTATTATGCAGCGACTGGGAAGGCGGTTGCGGTGCAGTGCATTGCCGTGTTGCGAAAGTTTGGTGTTAAGGGAGATCCAATGGACCCAACCCACACATCTTCTGGGGTGATTCATGTTGGCTGTAGCTGCAGCCATTAATTGGTTATAGCAATAATTCCATAAAGTAATACATAGTTTGCTCCATTATTCAAAAAAAGCTTCCTGACTGTCGGGCTATTTCTTTGGACAGTGGATACTTGGATTCCCGTTGGACTCCATTGTGGAACGCACTCGCGGCTGCCCAGAATCACATGAACGCATTTGATAAGGCTGCGGATGCGTTGGGTGCTGCATATTTTGGAGTTCGTGAGTATGAGTTCCAGGCGTTCAAGTACTATGCAGCTCGCCGTGCTTGGTGCATGGCCAAACACCCAGAGTACGTCTACTTGGGTTGAAGCTCGACAAACCGTCCAAATTATATTAATTACTTCTCCTTTCTGAAGAACAATATTTATGAAGTTGTTTTACTTCGAGGCAGGCTGAAGATGACTACGGAGGATCTCAGCAAATGGACAACAATTCCACACACTTTCCTATCTTGCAATTGGCCTCCCGTGGAGCTGCTGGACACGGTAGCGACGTATAGCTGATGTAAGTTTTTTCCAACTTTAATCATCATCTTCATCAGAAATCATCATATCCAAGCCCTTCTTCTTCGTCGTCCACAACTATCGGATTGCTAGGTGTACCAGTTGCTCCACCAGCCGCAACTCCAAGAGAACCCGGCGTACCTCCAACAGATGAACTCGTTGCCGAAGCTCCGGCAGCGCCTAACCCACCCAAGTAATCCAACCCTCCGAGTAATAACCCACCATCAGCACCGCCACTCCCACCCAACCCCGAGAAATCAAAGCTTCCAATCAAGGTTCCGAAATCCACTTCTCCTTGCCCTGTTCCCACCACCCCAGGCTGCATCCCTAACATGAAATCATCCAAAAACCCAACTGCCCCTCCTACTCCCACCGAAGAATCCCCAGCAACTTCTCCTCCCGCGTCATCCTCTCCAGTCAAATCAATCATCCCCGCCGGAGTCCCTACAACACTAACAGCGGTACTCACAGGCACAGACCCAGCCTTCGCAGCAACAAGCCTTGCAGCCACTAACGCGCCTTCATCCATATCCAAATCATCATCATCCAAGTCACTGTCATCGTCATCATCTTCGTCGTCATCGACATCGTCATTATCGCCATGCCCTCCATTCAATCCAAATTGTACACCATCCATCTGGTCACCCTGTCGACTTATTTGTACTCCCGAAACAGCGTCTGGCGCAGTTGTAGCAGCAGACTTGAACATATCCCGGACGGTGCTACTCCGCATATGGTCCCTCACAATCTCTTCAATGGACACGAGGTGGTTTTCGTCAAGGACAGAGCGGGAGCGGAGACGTGATGACGCGGAGAGCTGTGTTTGGAGGGTCGCATGGACATGGGTAAGGGTATCTTTGTAGAGGGAGAGTTGTGCTTGGATGGATTCCTTTTTTCGAGTGAGGGTTTTGATTTCCTGGGGGTGGAGAAGAAGGAAACGCGGTTTTTTTTTAGAGAGAGAATATCGCATATGAAACATCGTGAGGGCTTTTGGGAGGGGTTTGAAAATGCTGGACGCTGACTTCAGTCGCGATTTTTTTTAAGATTTCCTGATAACTCAACGCTCGCTTTTTTTCAAGTCACCCAAAAGAAACTTCTCGACAATGATTGACTAGTATGGTAATAGGGCAGACGCTCTCAATTTCACCAAATCGCTAGTCCACGTGAACTTCCTCACATGTAACCTTCATAACAGCCCGTATTTCGCTCAAATGCTCCAATCCATAACGCCATTGCTGAAAAAAGACCCCTTACTTCCACACAATAAAACAACTAAAACGACGCGAGCCAAGTATTCGTACTCATCCAATAGAATTCTTCATGGAGCAAGCTATATAGTGTCACTCAAAAGCTCCTGTATCTCACTCAAAATACTGCAACTAGACAAACACAACTAAACGACCCCCAACCAATAATACACTTGAGAAAAAGCAGATATCATTAAGAGAATGAATCTCTCGATACATCCATCTACTTCCGAATGCCTACACTGCAACTCGAGATGTCAAAACACGCCCTTGTTCACACTCATTTTGGATTTCTCGCGCATAACTCTGTCACAGTTCGCTACACACAGAAACACTCTGAAGAAGAGCAAGCGCAAGTCCAATGTAGGAGTGTTATGGACGTACTTGGTGGAGAAGAAGCGACTCGGCGTTCTGAGGCGGTAGAGACTTGATTGAATTCAGGGCATCTTTTTGTGCGTTGCGAATGTGGGACAAGAGAGAGTGGAAGAGGGCGTTGATGGATTTGGCGGATGCATTGAGCCTGTTGAGATTGGTTAGGCTGGGGCAGGTAGGCAGGAATTGAGTACTTACTCGTGAGTGTTTGATGCGGGTATTTGTTGATGTGAATGGAGGGCTACTTCAAGTGAGGTGATGATGTGAGAAGTAGTCATTTGTTTGGTTCTTTTGTTTGGTTCTTTTCTCTTTCTTCTCCTTTATTTATTTCAAAGTATTTAATAAAACCCGAATTAATCCTTCTTTTCCCGCAATCGCTTCACAACATCATCCCAGTTTTCCTTCTTTTCAGCAGAGTTTGAGTGGGAAGAGAGTGAAGGAGAAGCCAGGCCAACCTCCCTTTTCAGCACACCATCCACGATTTCCTTCATGCGACCCTCTGATCCATCAGCAAGCACATAAAATAGTTCCCCCTTTGCTTCCCACGTGGAGAACATCCGTCCACGCGAAGTCCGCAGCTCAGACTCGTCAACAGTGGTTGCATATGGAACACCAAAGAAAGACAGGCGGGTCAGAGTAAGCTGCGATCCAGCACCGGCAATAGAAACAACATATGGTTTGCAGCACCAGGCAATCAGGGCTGTTGAGCCAGAGGACACGATAAGAGCTGGAAATGGAACCTTCGTTAGTCAACCCAACCACCAAAGTAGAACCAACTCACCACCAACCATCACAGCAATCGCAGCTGTCGAAGCACCACCTTCAGCTACACTTGTGAATGCAAAGAGTGGCGTCGTAGCCCACGTGGCACTCAGTGAAATGACAGAGACCCGCTTCAACGCCTGGATCGCCTTCCCAATTGCCCCGGTGTATACTACACTTGTTCCTGGTGGCGTAATTGCGAGACTGCCACTGCTTCCAACCAGCGAGGCCAGCTTGCTCATTGGTCGTTGCTGCTGCTGGCGCTGAAGTAGGAACCCTCCTCGTACTCCTGCTCCTCCTACTGTCAATCTTGCTGCTAGCAGAGATCCTAATAATCCCACGGGTTTGACTCCATGCATGAATGAGTGCATTTGATGAGTAATGTTTTTATTGGGAAAAAAGAGAAGGACTGTTTTTGCTGGTGAGTCATCAGATTATCGCGCAAATTGTCATACCCTTGATGGCTATTTTTCTGCTAGTTTCTCTCCTTCGAAAATCAAATTACTGGAGGTATACCCACGACTGTTGGATTGCTGACCACTCTTCAGACTCTGTGAGTACACTTATGCGCTATTTGCAAAAATTGTAAGATCTGCGTCATTAAGATGTCTGTTCTAATTCTGTATGACTTGAAGGGATCTCTCTGGCGACCAGTTGAAAAGGGGGTATTCCAATTCAGCTAAGCCAGCCATATACGTGCTCTACAACAGATTTAAATACCTTAAACAGTTTAACCAACTATTTACAGTGCCGTTGCCGATAAACTGGGACAAACTGCCTCACCGGCTCAACGAACCAACGTGCATTCTGCAACAGAAAGCTTCCTGATTGTCGGGCCATTTCTTTGGACAGTGGATACTTGGACTCCCGTTGGACTCCGTTGTGGAACGCACTCGCGGCTGCCCAGAATGACATGAACGCGTTTGATAAAGCTGCCAACGCATTGGGTGCTGCATATTTTGGAGTTCGTGAGTATGAGTTCCAGGCGTTCAAGCACTATGCAGCACGTCGTGCTTGGTGCATGGCCAAACACCCTGAGTACGCTTACTTGGGTTGAAGCTGTACAAAAGTACGAAAGTTATATTACATTAGACTAGATTTCCTCTTATCAGATGACTTCTAAAAGAATTTCCTCTTTTTGTTAAATACAACATTTTCCAAAAGTCTATGAGAATTTATTAGACCTCTTTAAAGCGGTAAATATAGATATTCTGTGATGAATCACTTGTAAGAGAGTGTGAATATATGAGATATTTATTCCTCTACCACTCCCTCCATTCGCTCTCCCATCCTCCTCGTAAAATCCTTCCTTTAGGCAACCAGAATCCTGATGGCCATCTCAATACCAGTGCCAATGGAAGCCACATGGGCCAAAAATCTGTATGGCTGCAGTTGAAGCAAGTAGACAACAGAGTGGGCATAACGAGCCAGAACAAGAGTGGCAAAAACTCTGGCACTTTCACTTTCTGTCGGACGGACAGTAGCGACATAGGCAAATCCGAGGATGAGCAAAATGGGAACATTGGCAACATCATGAGCCAAGCACGCATTGAGCCTCTGCGAATGATTGATTGCAGCAGCAATACAAGTTAATATAATAGGGCAGTAAGCAAGGGAAGGCACTGAACTGCAATCAATGCCGACGAACGAGCGGCTCTGTTTGGATCCGGTGTTCTGGGAGTACCCGTTGATTTCTTTGGACGAATGTACGCAAGGGTACGAGAGAAGAATTCGCTGTGTTTATTCGTGTGTGTTAATTGATTGATTGCGAATCAAGTGAATACTCAAGGCACTCAACTCTTCCGGCGTTGGAAAAACAGAAGTTGCACCACGAACAAGTGATATTCCACCACCAAGAACACACATTTTAAGACCAAGAAATGCGGTGGCAATGGCAAAGTGGCGGAAGGAAGGTGTATCCATTTTTGGGATTGGTTTTTCTTTGTGGAGAAAGTTGTGGCTCCTTTCTTTTCCTCCCTTTAAAAAAAAAGATCTTTTCCCAAAGGAAGACCACACGACTTTATTTTTTTTCCCAATACCCTGCATAGCTGTTTCTCTCATTCGCAAACAGTACACACATGCATTCAAAGTATGCATTGTCAAAGAAGTACATGCACTCTCTGCGTTGCTTGTTTCCTCTAAGCCACACCGAAAGGTTCGCAGTGGTGCCCTCACTGCCGTTGCTACTAAACATTCCCTCAACAGGTTGATGCTGTCCAAGTGGGTGCGATAGTTTGAAACCATCAAAGACGATTCTGTGAAGCGAGGTGGGAAGTCTCTGCACTGTGGATGGGGACGTGTGATGGGGTGGGTGGTGGAAGGAAGCAACACAGTCGCATCATCAGAGCCCCTCCTTCTCTCTCGCGCATTAGCGTAGATTTTGATGGCAACCCATCTATACTCTCTCCATCTCCCTCTATGGTGCGCTGTATGTTCCTGGAGGAGGAAGTGAAGCTGTTTGGACTGGTGGCGGACCAGAGAAACCGTGGATATGCAGTGTCACCGGCAGACTTGCGCGAGTGGATGTTGGCATACGTGAAGGATCCCTTGAGTTTATTGGCTGATGCAGCACTGGGGGTTGGAACAGAACAGCGTAGAGAAACCTTCACCGCATCATCCCGTTGGTGTATAGGATTCATGGAGAGAGATAGACTTAGCATAAGGGCGTGAACTACGAATAGAATGTGTCGGTTGGTGGACCACAGCAATACTCCTTCCGTTTTTCTCCCCTTCCTTCATCAAACGAAAATAACAATAAAACAACCTGCAATTTTGTTTCTTCTTATTGCTTGTTGTTTCACAGAACTTTGCACTTCGATTCGTTTGCAGTGACGATCTTCACAGTTCTCCTGTTCTAACGTTTCTTTTCCTTCTATATTTCTCCATCTTCTTTTTTGTCTGTTTGTTTGTTTGTTTTTGTTTGGCGGGAGGGAAGTTTGACAGCCAAGACCACATTTCCTTCGCATTTCCTTCCTGCATCATCTTTCTTTCAAAAAAACAACTCGTTAAGTATACCTCTGTTGGCAAAGCTATGTCTCTGATTTTATGAAGCCAACCCCTCTGGGAGCTCTGCGGGCGTCGCGAACCTGCTTAAACGCCCTGGATGGTTTGGTTAGTGGATGAAGATGTACACTGGCGTTCCAAGGGACGCATACTCATGAGTCTGTTTTCAATATTATTATCATTTTAAGTGGTAGGTACCGACTCTTGTATTGTTGACTTTGACAGTACAGATGCCTTTTATTGTTGACTAAGTAGATGCCTTCTGTTCCTTCGTTCCCTCCCGTCCTAATACGATTTGTCTACTACTACTTGGTCACTCAAAGGTAAGATTGTGTTCCTATTTATTTTGATGCGATTCGATTCTTTTGCTTTCATTTTGGTTTATCTTCTACCTTACCTTCTTCTTTCTCTTATATCTATCTCTGTTATTGATCATTTAATAAATTGTTCAACCCTTGTTGTATGTAGTATTAGAAAAGAGATGAGTGGCCAACAGAATTAGGGACTGACTCGGCTTCCAAGCTAAATATAGGCCTTCCACAACCTCCTGGCATCAATCGACTCCCCGGATTCTTTCTAATTGTGTGTGTTTATGCAGTTGGTACACTCCGTTGCCGTCTTGCGTCCCAAATAAGAAAGTTCAAGTTCAAGTTTAAGGATGATTTCGGAAAATAAGGCGAAACCCCCGGAACCGGATAGGATAAATCCTCCAATTTGAGAAAGCGGGAGGCGCGTGCAGCCCATGCAGATGTTATATAAAGCAGGCCTGTTCCCTCCTCCCTTCCTTCTCAATTCACCAACTACCCAACTCCCTACCCAACCAAACCAATCCCGCACTACATCAGCTTGTTTGCTGCTTTAATACTTTGGTGTAAGTATACTTTCTCCTCTCTCTTCCCAACATTGCCATTGTGCCGAGTGGTGTAAAAATTATTCCACATGATCGCTCATCCCACCACAACACTGACCATGCTCTCAATAGGAAAGGCATCACTTCCTTCTTTTCTTCTAAAGGTAAGCAGTCATCATCAGAACAGTATCTCAGTGTAATCAACAGTGATGGGAATGCTTGGCAGCCCTTCTCTCACCCGTCACTCACTCCCCTTCCTCACCTCATTATCATGTAATTAACACGATTCACACTTACTTAGGATGCCTGAAACTGTAATCCTGAACTTTCGGCAACATCTTACTGGTGACCAACTTGCAAACAGCTGCCATTACTTTGGACTGCCAAGTGACCCTGATATACTCGAGAAGATTCGAAACTGCAAAGATCAAATCAATCTTCTCCGTCAAAACCCAAACCGGACTCCTCAGTTATGCCTTGACTTGATTCCACAATGCTTTGGCGGGTTCCAGAGCCAGTCGCGTGCAAACATCCTGGAACAGCATCGCGTATCGACTCTTTTCAGTGCAGATGACGTCAGAATCAGCAGAGTGTTGTATTTGGCTGAGTGTGCAGTTAAAAATCTCTTGGGACTTGGACGCCTCTCATTTTCTGGTTCGCCCTTTGCTGCCGCTTCAGATGCTGCCTGTAAAGTCGCTGGAGTTCTTGTCCTTAACTGATACACTGAGGAGGGCTCTTTGAATCTACTGTTTGACCAAGAGGTAAGACGGCACTTTGGCTGAGAGTGCAACTAACATTCATTCTCTAGTTGGCTGCTCTCCAGGGTGTTTCGACAGTGATTATTGAGGATTCTGAAGAGGCTCGCGCTGCCTGTAACCAGAATCGCTTCCAAGTTTGTAAAACTGGCCCATCTGGATGTGTTCCATCTGCTCCGTGTGCACCTGCTGCTCCCTGTGTTGCCTCTGTCCCATGTGATTCTGTTTCTGGCATCCCAAACCTCGCACTGCCAACTGCACTGCCAACACATATTGCCTTCTATCCAGAGAAGGATGGGCCTCCGGCATTCTTCAACACAGTTTCAAACTCAACCACCTGGACCAACCAGTTATCATATGCCATGTGGTCACCTGATGCTCAGCATTTTGCATTTGTAAATAGTGCAAAGGAGGTTGAGTGGGACACTGCTACAAATTTGTATTCGCCGAACCTTCCAAAGTCTGACTTCCCACCTCCACATGCTTTCGCACCCCGGCCACCTCGTTTCGACCTTCCCCCTTTCCCACAAATAAAGCCTGTTCCATATGCAGAGCTTTCAGGGGAGGATTGTAACCAAGCAGATATTCTGTGGCAGATTGACCATTGTGTGTTGGAGATCAACTTGATCGCGCGGCAATGTTACCTTCACATTGATGATTGTCAAGTTATTGGCTCTGTTGCTGCATCACATGTGGAGATTGCTCCTTTTTACTCTCAACCTGAAGGAGCCAAGAATCCATTGGAACTGAAACACAACACTTCAACACTCTTGCCAGATTGTCGAATTGGATCTTCTCTTCATCCCAGTGGTGCCACTCAACAAGCTCCAGGCTACTTTTGTCCAAATAAGTCCTTTTCATCATCTCTGAACCCTCCAACTCTCAAACCTCAACTTCTTGCAAACTTCTTCAAGCTTGTATCTAGTTCATACATATGTGGGCCACTCTTTCGGGCTCTGAACCAAATTGCAGCTGTGGACGTGGAAAAGGTCTTTGCTGCTGCAAAGGGTGATGCCTGCCTCAAATGGTGGGTTTGCAATGCAAGGACATTCAAGTCACTTTTGTCTGAGGCTTTATCAATCAAGGAAGCATTCAACAAGGTCCAAAAAGCCAAGGTTGTTGTTGACTCATCAAGTTTATTCTCATTTCCCCCACGAATGCCTCTTATTGCCACTCTGGATGAAATGAAGGCTGGTAACTGTCAGTGTGGAATAGCTAATCACAAGCGGTCAACTAGTAGCAGTTGCTTGTTTCAATATAACCATCAGCTTGAAGAGTTTACTCATCCTCTGTGGACCAAAGTTGAACGTGAGTTTGTTTTGATGAATTGTGTGTTGTTTAGACTGACACTTGACTTGATAGAATGGAAGGCAGCAAATTCTGGTAACCCCATCGTGGCTTACCTTATTCCAAGTGTCAACTGCAAGAACCCAAATTATCAATCTGCTTTGGATCTCAAGGAGTCACGGTTTTACTTTGAGCAAATTCTCCAACCAATGTTGACTGAGTGGATTGAGGCTGGGCGTCCAGAAACCCATGCCAAGATGCCCAAAACTGATTCATTCACTGTCAAGACTTCCTACTCTAGTTTTGTTCCCCTTGGAGGTTGCTTGGATATTCAACTAAAGAAGAATTTACCAAGGTTTGTCGCGTTTCATCCTTTTTTGGCTGTTGCTCATTTAATCTTGATAGATTTGCTCTTATTCGCTTCATTGTTCCTCGGTTTGCCACAAATGTAGCTTTGAGAATGTATGAAGAATCCAAACAGTCTGAATCTGCTCCAATGCTGCCTTGCAATTCAAACTTCTACCGCACAGTTCTTGTCATGGTTGCATCCGACGGAAACTTGAAACAACCAACCAAGGGAAGCCATCCAAAACTGGGAGCTTGGTTCAAAGATTTCAAACGTGATGCCAGTGTCCCTGCAATCCATCCTGTGGACACAACTGATTTTGCAAACACACTAGTTCACATCTCAGAGCAACTTGCTGCAGACTTTCTCAGGCATATTACTGTGAGTGTTTTGTTAATACAAGTTCAATTGCACCAGTCTAAACACCAATACTCCAACAGATACACACAGGAAACAGAATCACACATACGCTGTTTCTTATCATTCGCTCTGTCCTGCGCAATCATGGGATATTTGTGGTAGACTGGAAGGAGCTGGGGAACTTGTGCAAGTACTACACTGCCAAATTCAAAGTGAATGACAAGAAGGAGTTTGCAAAAGCAAGAAAGAAAGGTCACCATTCACTACCCCCGCTTCCAAAGTGGAAACATGACGCTACATTTGACAATCAAAAGATCTTGGACTTTATTGGTGAACAGTCACAGGATGCTGCTGAGGAAATAATGAGGTACATGGGGGACTTTTTTGAGCTGGTGGAGTTTCAGTTTCAGGGAATGCTTCCCTTGTGCAACAGGAATTTCAAGCTACATGGAATCAAGTAAGTTTTAATGATTTGACTATGCTGTCTGATTTATTTTTGACAGATATCAACAAGGCCATTTCTGGTTGGCAGAAATGAGGGAGTTGTATGATCCAGTAAACATTGCAACCTCCAAGGGGAATCCATCATTGACAATCCCACCAGTCTTTTATTACAACAGTGAGTCTTTCTCTCTCCCAAACCATTCTCTCTCTCTCTCTCTCTCTCTCTCTCTCTCTCTCTCTCTCTCTCTCTCTCTCTAATAATAATAATAATTATCAGAAATCATTCGAGACATTGTTAAAAGACCTCTCTCACTGGCTCAAATGAATGTACTTGGCCATGAGTTCCGTCGTGGTGTCTTGTCAGGCCTCTCCCATCCAAATAAAACGGATCCATTCTACAACAAGATGTTCTTCCGTGCAAGAGGAGTGGTCAGTGTTGCCGATGTAGAAGAGATTGACAAGTTGAATGCAGCCATCATGGATTGCATCTCAAGGATTCAACAAAAAGACTTTAGAGTGGGAACTTTTGGAACCCTTCCTCAAGGAGTTACAAAAGGCTGGCACACCAACCCTCAGTCCTCTTTCAAACCCTTATCTCTCCCAATTGACACAAAGTATGTTAATATTGTACTATTTTCTATTATGTTGATATCTATTGGACAGAACAATGGCAATGCTTGCAGTCAAGTATAGTACAGGAAATGAGCGCGATCGTGTTTTAAATGCTCTGGAGCTTCCACCAAACACCAACCAATCCACCTTTGTTTCTTCTGCCATATGGAAAAAGCCAGAACTTTGGGGGGCCCTCTGCAACTTTGACAAAAATACCCTGAAAAAGTTTGGTGAGTTCTACTTCTTTGTTTCCAATCCATACTGATCCAATTAACAAAGGTGGATCCATCAACATATCTGAGAGTGATGTCAGCATCACTTGTCTTCGGCCCAAGGTTGCTACCCCAGACACTGGAAAAACTACTGCCGAAACCATCTCTCTCCCACCAGAAGGATTGGAGTTTGCTTTTGACAAGGGTATCATCACTCCTTTCTATGTGCATGTGCAAGCTCGTCCTGGTTCTGGTGCTGGTCTGGGTCCAAACCAAGTCCCAAATGGTCCAACCAAAGCCCCTGTTGTTGACCCTGTAACAAATACTCCAAGACTTTCAAAGAGTCAAAGAAAGAACAGAAATCGACATGCTAGAAATTTAGCCATCAAGGAAGGAACCTTTGTGTATGTATTGTTTGGTGTGATTTTCCTGCTTGTTGTTAATAGTTTCTCACAAAGATTTAGTGCCCCTGAGCATCCGTCAGCAGAACGACGACAAGAAATTATAAAAAAGGCTGCCCTCGACAAGCAGCGGAAGAAGGCTCGATATAGTCGTAACCGCCAAACCCGTACACTTGCTCAACTCAAGGAGAGGAAGGAGCAATTTGGGAGATTTGCTTACGAAAAGTTATCTCCAGAAGAAAAGGCTCGTGGCATGGGGTTTCCACTGCGCAACGAGGAGTTTCGAAATCTGGCAAATATGGATATGGCTGACGTCCTGCAGAAGGAGATTTGTTCTGCATATGAAATGGAACTCAATGGTGCAAACATGGATGGCAAGACTGGGGCAAGGATTGCAAAGTTCAATGCCATCATTGATGACAAGAAGAGCCACATCAAAGCTACTATTTCAGACAAGATCAAGTCTATTCAGTCTGGCAAGACAACTATTGTCCAACAGTATAACAATGCATGTGCCACATCCTTTGCTGCTTTCCCTGTTCTCCATGAGCTCTATTTGCGGCAAGACTTTCTACAAATGATGGTGTATCGTGGTCAGCAACGCGCATTGAAGGTGTTCATGGGATACATTCATGGGAATCTGGATCCAAAGTTGGTGACTTGTGTCTTTGGGAGTGCAGAATTCTCGCAACAAATGAAGGGGACTGTTTCAGGCTGTGGGGGGCGGCTGCTGAAAGAAATGAAGAAAAGGTTCCGCTGGATCAACGTTGATGAGTTCAAATCAACTATGAATCCTGGTTGTTGTTGGGGTACAGGGTTTAAAGGTGGAAAGATTGACTTGGGTCCATGTAGCTGCGACTTTGAGGTGGAACAAGAACTTGCAAAGTTGACAGAGGAATTGCTGGCAGGGAAAGATTTGAATGAGTTGTTGACTCAGAGGGATGATGGTACTTTCCTCCATCTTGCACAAATTGAAGCCTTGTTGAAGTCTTTGGGTGCTGATGAGTCATTCAGTGTTGATGAGACTGAGCAGTTTGACAATTCCAAGTTCTTTACCCAAAAAGATGCTGATCACCATGGAGAAGGAGAGGAGGAGAATGGAAGGTATGGTGATGACAAGGGAGAATTTGGGGAAGATGGTGAAGACTTGAGAGAGAGTTTAACAACTGTTGAAGAGGGAGATGGTGTGGAGGAAGAAGATGACTCAGACCCTATGGATTTGGAGGAATCTGAAACTGCTCCAGTGTCAGTGACTGTTGAGTCTAAGAGTTTGGCTGTGGAATCAGACATAATGGAGGATGTATTGGAGGAGGGAGAGCTTGCTACTAGTGGAGACACTTCTACTTCTATGGAAGTTGAAGAAGAGTTGTGGAGTGCTGCATTGGATACTCTGCTTCAAAGTTTGTCTGCACCAGCCTCAACTGATGGACTAGATCCAGAAGGGATATATGCCATCCATGTCACTCATCCTTCTGAAATATGGAAACGGGAAGGTGTTGGGGATGTGTATCCTGAAGATGTTAGAAGAATCCCACTCACCAACTCTGTGGCTCGTGCAAAATCCAAGACCATTCTCAAGCACTCTAAAGCTTTTAGACCAGGATGGAAAGAGCACTTACCATTGGTTGAGCGGGTGAAGTTGGCATTTCATGCAGGTGTTCCTGTTGGTAGCCCCCTCCGTGGTCTCAAGTACTGCCACCACTGTGGTACAATGTGGGACCGAGATAGAAACGCAGCAAGGAATATTTGGATGTGCTTTTGGTATATGAGACTGAATGGGCTGAAGAGGCCATTCACAATGCAGCGGAAGAAGTCAGTGTAATTTTGTTGGGTTTTTCTTTTTATTCTTTTTTATCGATTATGTACCTGTGGGGGTCGTTTGAAAACCCCATGGGTCACTACTGTATTATTGGTCGGTTTGGGGGGAGGAGGGGTTTTTTTTGAGTCTTCCTTCAGGAAAAATACAGTACTAGTACTAAAGTTTAAACAACCAATCAAATCAATCCTGCTCCTGGCACATCTAAAAATAGTATGGACACGCTTGAAAGTGCTTTTACACTCATCACGCTCGTTGGCGCGGGCTTAGTCGCAGCATTCATGTTTCTGAATGGCATGAATTGCATGAATGGCAGTAGTAGTAGCACGAAGCTGCCACCGGGTCCTAGTCCGCCGTTGTTCACGTTCCCGTTCTCGCTCGATGGAAACTACTCTGATCTCGGTGATCTTCCACACGTGGCGTTCAAGGCCTGGCGCGAGCGGTATGGCCCCGTGTTTACGATACGCCTTGGTGTGAAACGCGTTCTTGTTGTCTCGGATCCATTTGTCCTGGTTTGTTATTGTTGTTGTTGGATGTCTTGTGGATAACTTGTGTCTGATGCATCTCACTTAATTACCAAACTACCTGCAGAGAGACCTCGTAACTATTCCCGCATTCAATGACAGGCCACAGGACATGGTTCTTGGCAACATTATCCTTGGCGGCCTTCCGACACTCACCCACCACTCAAATCCTAACTTTAAATCCTTCCGCAAACTCGTGCAGCTTTCGCTGTCCCGCTCTGCCCTCGCTAAACAAAGTGCTGTTCTTGAGGCTGAAACCTTTGTGTTTCTGAAGTCGCTTGTGAACCAACTTGGTGCCAAGCACGTGGACTTAAACGCGGACTTGAAATCTCAACTTGATCGCTTCAACTTTTCTGTCATTTTGCTCATTTGCTTTGGCCTATCAATTGATCACGTCGGTGACAAAGTGTGTGCAACCTTCCTTGAAAATACAGACAAGGTCTTTGAGTTGGCAGGCGCTGCCACGGACAAATGCGCGTTTTTTCCATGGCTCAAGTGGCTGCCTAATGCTCACATCAATGAAGCGAAACGAGTCCGTCAAACTGGTAACGCCTTGATTGAGCGTCTCATGAAAATGTCCCGTGAAAAATACGGAAAAGTCGACGAAAAGTTAGACACGGACGACAATCACGGTGCCAGCATTATGGAGCTTATCATTCACAACCCCTCTCTTGCTTCTACCGTATCACCCTCGGCCCTGCGTGATATGCTCAACAACCTTACTGCCGGCACCATTGACACGGTCTCCATCGCTATCCAATGGACGCTAAAGCAAATGAGCAAAATGACAGTAAAATAAAAAACACTTACATCAGCTATACGTCGCTACCGTGTCCAGCAGCTCCACGGGAGGCCAATTGCAAGATAGGAAAGTGTGTGGATTTGTTGTCCATTTGCTGAGATCCTCCGTAGTGATCCTCAGCCTGCCTCGAAGTGGAACCAATCCCACCTTCGTCCAATCTCCCTTCCCTCTCCACCTCCTCCACTGCAACATATTCCAAACGCCCTTTAACAATACGCTGTTTCTTTGCCGGAGGAGGTTTGTTGTTGTTGCCACCACTTTGTCCTCCGCCTTCCCGTCTGACTCCACCACTCCCTCCTCCTCTCCTTCCTCCACCCGGTCCTCCACCTCCTGGATCGCCGTTGCCATCATTGTTTTCGGCACCTCCCGTCCCACCACCTCGAATGTGGTGATGAACCCGCATCAACGCAATTGCCCACGTTAGATTCTCAATGAATAAGCCGCTTTTGATGTCGCGTGGGAGACGAAAGGTGAGACTATCACGTGAACATATTGCACGACCACTGCACCGTGGATTCGAACACTTGAACGTCTTTGCCTTCCCGATTCGAG
The DNA here is from genome assembly GCA_002104985.1 of Rhizoclosmatium globosum. Classification (NCBI taxonomy): domain Eukaryota; kingdom Fungi; phylum Chytridiomycota; class Chytridiomycetes; order Chytridiales; family Chytriomycetaceae; genus Rhizoclosmatium; species Rhizoclosmatium globosum. Next base: position 46,932 of record MCGO01000155.1, on the reverse strand, counting down.
AGATGCGGCCACAAAAGCACATGATTGTTGACCCAATCTAGTGAACAGTGAACAGGTTAAATAAAGTAAAATGCATGAGACTCTTACCTCAGTCACTATGACTACAGCCTTGATCTTTCCAACTCTACCAACAAGAGGAAACTGGTGATCAAATTCTTTGGCCATGACTCTCTTCATTGTGGGTATATGCCAGGCAGGTCCACCAGGATTAAAGAATGCACCGTCATTTTCCGACTTTTTGTACGCCATTACTGTAGTTTGTTTCCTGATGGAAGCATGGGCCGCATATGAGAGGACAGTCTTGACCCATTCTAAGATAAAAGAGGTTAGATTCAAAATTAAGTGATCAATCACACTCACTTGGAATACCATCCTTCCCAGAAGTCACTTTCTTGTTTGTAGTTTTGGAGTTGAAGTCCGATGTGGCATATGAGTCGGCACCAGAATTCCATTCTGCAGCAGATCGACGAACTCGTTGAGCGTACTTGTTCAATTTGTCCTGTGCGTTCTTGAGCAGGCGCGACAAAAGGTTGGTGTCATCTCCACCACCTCCTCCAACACCACCTCCATCAAAGGTAACATTGAATTCATTTCGCATCTTTTTCAACTCCTTATCCACTCTCCCCACTTCATCCAGAACATCATTTTCCTTGTCCACCAGATTCATGTCATCTGGGCCAGGAGTTGGTTTACGAACCATTCTTGCTGACGCGCGAAGCTCCTTCAACCTAGCCTCCAACTCCTGTTCTGCTGCAAGTACAAGATTTTCCAGTCGCAATGTTTCTTTTGCCACAACTTGATCACCAGAAGCGTATTGAACAAGATCTAATTCAGCAGCGGCAACACGACTCCGTAGCACTATCACAGTGTCAATTTGATCAATGGCCCTGTCTCGAAACGATTGAAGAGTGCTGATGCGTTTCTGAAGACGACAAATCACTGCTTCAAATCCGACTCCAATCTGAACAACATGGCCTGTACTCGCCATCTGCGTTTCCACTGTTCTTCCACCTGGATCACTGCTCAACAATAAACGAGATGTTCCAAACGCATTCCGAAACGCAGACTGAACAGCTTCTGATGGATTTGTGATCCAAACATCAGGACTGTGGAAGGATCCCATCCGAGATTTGAATAATTCCGTATCTTCAGCATGTACTGCGCCCAATTTGACACAGTCGTAACGAAACGAACCAAAGTTGTGTTGACGAGCATAAACAGTCATGGCATCTTCCAGTTTGCGGCGGTGCTTTGCAGAACATTCATTCTGAATTCGATTTCGAATGTACCGAACCAAGTGCGATGCATGCCGATATTCCTCGCGTGCCTTCAAGTTTGATGGATTTGCAGCATAGTATTTTCGTGTCTCAGCCATCTCTTTCAAAGAATCTGACAATAACTCTTGGACTTCATTAAAGATGACATCAATGGAATTGCGGTTGACTGCGGGTGTTGTTGTTGGATACCGTCGAGGGGCGTTGTTGTATGAATAATGTTTTGTAATCTGTCCTAATTCATGGGTGTTCATGTGGTGAGTTTGAAGCGGCAGCATTGATTTGAAGATTCCAGTTTCCCTGTCATACGTAATACTGATTGCACCTGGCCTATACGTCACGAATTCATTCTTGGAAGTCGGGAAGTTAATCGTGGAGTTCTTTGTCAGACAAAGGTGAATGACATTCCTTGCACTCGCAAATATCTTGAATCCCAGTGGATGAACAACAAGTCTCTGACAGAGTGGACCTCCTTTTTCTAAAGCCAGACGCATCAAGTTCAAGTAATGCAAATTGACAGAAGGGAAGTTAGGCGGCCATGGAATGTCTCTGGTGGGTTCATCACAAGAATCAAGGAAATAGCCCTCAGTGTGTGCAGCTGTTTGTTTGTTTTGATCAAAGACAGCAGACTGCATCCCACGAACTTGTGAGTCAGGCAGTCTGGGAAATATGGTGTGACCATCAACTGAGAGATATCGACGATTTGAGTGGCTGAACTGGTCATGGAATGATTTTCCTGGTTGAATGTGTTGGATTAGGAAAGCGCAATGAAAGACATGATGTCAAAGAAAGGAAAGAAGATTACCAAATTTCAGGCCAGTTGTAGTCCATGTCTTGTATCTCGCAATAGCGCCTTTGAACGCACCCTGCACAACACCTGTGTTATTGAGCTGTTCACCGACCTTGTTTTCCAAGTATCCTTCATTCCCAAACAACAAATACTTGCTCTTGCTCAGCTTAAATATATCAGTGAACAAGTTTACAAGATCATCTCGGCATAAATGTGTGATGTTGACATATGCCTTTGAAGATACTAATCGTGTTCCAGTTTCCAGACACAAGCCCCACTGAACAGGCTGGATATATTGAAGAATGGAGGTCTTGAACAAGGTTCTTAGTTGAGCAAGAGTTAGCTGGGAGTTGTCCTCTGGGGCTTTGTCTTCTTCATCCACTCCCTCTTCCATTTGAACTCCAACTCCACCTCCAACTCCAAGTCCAACTCCAACTCCAACAGGTATTTCAACATCAATTTCTTTCACGGGCTTAATGACAAATGAAACAACAAGAGCATCCAGAAACTGGGAAAGAGCCTTGGCGTAAAAGTTGCCTCCGACAGCAGGCCGAACTCCAGTGATGATTGCCAGATGCCTGTAACGCTCAATATTATTCTGCGACTGTATAGTTTCATCGATTTCCTCGTCCAGTTGGTAGGCAGGTAAATTCATGACATACTGATAGATGGAAAGTTCATGTGGACTCAAAGAATTCAGAGTCACTTGATGATCAGCACCAACCAGAAACCCATCAACCATACTGAACGGGCCAGTTTCAATAATCACATCCATGGCTCTAGTGGTACCAAGTTCTGCATCAGTCAATGGGACTTTGGAATCAGGGAACCGATTAAACAAGAGATCTGAGAAACTTTGAGCAGCATCATGAAGATTTTGGACTGGAAGAGCTTGACCAACACCTGGTGCAAGTCGAACTCGATAAACAACCTCTCCAGATGTATCTTCACTTGTGTTCTGTTGGCGTGGAATGTAATCCTCATTATCCTCACCCTGAAGACTTTCTTCATTGTCACTACTGTCTGCTTCAGCCACCTTTGCAGCCTTCTTTTCTCTCTTCAAGTCATCTTCAAGCCAGATGCTCAGACTCAATTTCAACGCTGAGATGCTAGAGTCCTTCAAGTACACTGCAAGGTAATGTTCCTTGTTGGGGATGTTGAAGCCAGATTCTGGATCCAAAAGTTGAGTAACGACAGCAGTCCTTAAGAGCGCGAGCTGTTTGGCAGAGTGGTCTGTAGGATAGTACCAATACTGTCCAGAATCGGTGATGAACCCAACAGCTCCATCATTCATTTCTTCTTCCCAAACTTGAAGCGATTCACTGGTATTTGCTGCTCCCAACAACATGGCCAAGATAATCATTCGATCCCAAGAACTCGACTTTGACTGTTTGAGACCATCAAGTTCGACAACAATATCAAACAGAATTCTCAGTGGGTTTGAATTTTTATCTCCGAACAGGTCGCGTAGAATCTCAAGAAGATGCTGAGGTTGCTGACCAACAGATAGACGATTATTCTCAATCTCAGGGCTCTGGTTTCTTTTGAATGTTGGAGAGTCTAGAAACGATAATATTCTGTGATGCACTGGATATTGATTCTGATCTTCAGGCGGGCCATTTTGAAGTCTGATGTTTACAGCGGCTGCATGCAACTTGTTGAACAAATTGATGGTTCCAGGAGTAAGCACGTGGACAGTGTCAAAGATCAAGGTTGAAAGGTCCACGTAAGCTTTGAGCGACTGTCTTTCAGCTTCATTTGGAACCGTTCCTATTCAGCAAAAGTGATGAAATGAGAAAAACAAAGAGGAGTATAAAGTTATCTGAGAAACATACCATAAGCTACATATGTATTCAAGAAATGCTGTTCGTGGTCTTTCTTGTCAACCGTCATCCTTTTCCGCTCAAGTATCATGTCTGCTTGTGCAGCAGTCATGTCCCTAAACCCAGAAAGGTCAGTTCTTTGATGACAACGTTGAAGTAAAAGAACACTTACGCAAGATCAATTTGTTCTTGGGTTGCATCATCAGCAAGGTTGCGGCGATTCACAAATGCTTGTTTCAGCTGACGTTCCTGCTCTTCTTTGAGAATCTTGATCACTTTGGGAGCCATTTGTTTTATCTTTTTGTTGTCTAGTTCAAAGATTGAAGTATCAATCTTGCGACGAGGTTGTTTCTAGGTATTTGGGTTAGAGATTACATTAAGGTTCCATACGTTAAATATTATACCAAGACTTGAACTTCTTCAATCTCAATGGGGCCATCACTCTTGGTCTTGTCACTCTCAGTCTCAGAATCTCCAGTCTTGTTCTGTTTGAAAAGCGGCAGAAACAAAGCCTCGTATTGATTATTGTTGGACCAGTTACGCGGAACCTCGCCCAGTTGCGGAACTCGTTGTGAAGGCACAGTACCAGACATGTGGGCTCCTTTGTATCCAGTTTGAAAGTAAACTTGGATCCATCCAAGGAAACAACAACTGGACGGATGTTCAAGACTTTGGAATCAGAAGGAAGAATATTGGTTTGAAGTGTCAGATTCGGAAAGTTGTGCTGAGGAAATACAAAATCCCAGTCATCATCATCAAAGCGCTCTTGAACTCTTTGATTTAGGACAAAATCAAGAGTCAGCTGCGCGCCACCTTCAAAACGTCGCTCCATATACGGCAGAGTTTCTTCCAGCTTTAACCACCTTTGGACTACTGCGCGCATGTTTGCATATCCAAGCTTCGAGATAGACAGTGGAGACGACATGGGTTGTGCGACCCGACCACGACCAAAGTGGGTTGCGATGGCAGCGTTCAAAACAAGATTGTTGGAATTCTTGAACTTTGGGTGACGAGATAAGAGCTTCCTTATGACTGTATTGAAGTTGTTTCGGTACACAGAGGCATTGTCTTGACTGCCAGACACAGAAACAAGAGAGGCAGGCTGTTCATGTACCAAGCCAGCAACAAAGTTTTGGATTCCAACAGCAACAGAGTGGCCTCGAACACGTCGAAGAGTATCATTCCAAGCTGGAGAAATAAGTTCATTCCAAAGATAGACTTGGGTTTCGTTGGTGTCAGGTCTTATGAATGACTGAGAAATGGAATACAGTCTTTGATGTGACTCTTTCCCCACGTGGAGCAAATGAGTTGTTTGATATCGGAAATCCCGAAGAACCACAGTCTCGCCCATAAGAATTGAGTGAAGGCCCAGCACTTTGATTTTGGCAGAGACAGGTTGATTCCTGGTGGGATTGAAAGAAGTTGTAGCCAGCACTTGAAACAAAGGTAGAATCTATTGTTCAATGCTCAGTTTTAATTCTTGTAAAGAAGTGGAAAAAACATACATGAGATATCTTTGAATCCTTATTCTTGAAGAACACAACACCAAGCTCCGTAGCTCCTGAAAACGTCATTGGTTCTTTGGTGAAATCAGGTGCTTTCGAATAGTGTTTGAACAAGACAGACCCAGAACACCATTCTCCATTTGTAACCGTTGGGCCATTGTCAGCAAGCCCGTTCAGTAACGTCAACGCTGATTGGAATACGTGATGCATACCATTCTTTTGTACTTTGAGGCTGCGACCAACAACCTTCTTGTTGAGCAAAGAAAGTCCAATCAACATTAGTTTGCTCAAGTCCATCAGCTCTGTGTAGTTTTCAGAAGACTGGAGAAAAAATGCGGGACTGATTGGAGTGGCATTAATGAATAGCTGACACTCTCCCAATCCTTTTCAAATTGTAAGTTTTGATACGTGGTTCAACAACAATCACTCACCATGTGCCTCTCCCATCTCAACGTCTTCATTATCGTGCAAAACGTCAACACCACCAACAACAACGTTTCCAACTGCATCAACTTGAAGATCAAGACGGTGCTGGTTGTCCTGAGCAACTTGGACTCGGTGTTGATGAATGGGGGTGTTCAATAAACGTGCACTGTTTGTCCAGTGCAGTGTTTCCACAATAACCCCAGTCACATTCTTGATCCCGCCCTTCTTGTTGTACTGCTGAACTGCACCAAACAACTCTATTGCCTCCTTGTCACTCAGCTTGGATTTATTGGCTGCTGCGAAATCAAGTCGGTGCGCCAAGTACGGACCATAGCTTTGAGAAACGTCTTGATTCTTCACGGCGTGATATACGTTAGACATGTCAAGGTCAGTCGGATCACCATTTGTGAACGCCTGCCAGGTAGCAGCCAGTTGGCGAAGAACAATAAAGTCATGAAGTTTAAGCTCCCGATTTGTCATGGCTGTCCGTGGAGGTTTCAACTGTTTTCCATCGTTGGTCTTGATCCAAATTGGATAACTGCCTGGACGCATAGAGTGGGCTGCTGTTGCTGGATGATTGACTGAATACACGTGACTTGATCCCATTTCGAAGGCCTGGTTTACTAGACGAGCGTCCATAATCCCAAGCAACGTGACACAGCGAGAGGCGTCAGAACCAGCCACCAATTGTCGATTCACAACTGAGTTGGTACTTGTGGATGGAGTGACAGTAGTAGTTGGATCAGCCAGAGCCGGAGAATCAGGAGCAACAGGAGCAACGGGAGCAACGGGAGCAACGGGAGCAACGGGAGAATCAGGAGCAACGGGTGCAACGGGTGCAACGAGGGCTAAGGGAGCGACAGGTACAACAGGGGCTACGGGGGCTACGGGAGCGACGGGAGCAGTAGGAACAGTAGGAACAGTAGGAACAGCGGTAACAGCTGGATCATAGTTTGGGTGTCACTCAATCATGTGTCGTATCAAGTCTTGACAATATCCATCTTGAAGGCAGACAGGACAAGTATCGTCCTACAACAGAACCACCACGTAAGTAAAATATAAAATTGGCAAGATTCAAAACAAACCTGTGATCCAGCTTTGGGTGAGTTTGAAATAAGTCGAGCAAGATGGATGTTGAAAAGATTGGCATCTGTGTACGATCCTCTCGAAGGAACAGTAGGCCGTGACGAAGCAGGTCGATGAAAATGTTGAGCCAACAAGTGGGCTTCAAACGCAGCCAACGTTGCCGCGTCACTTGACTTTTGGTGAGAAGTTTGACACAGTGGACAGAAGCCATTCTAAGTGTTGAAATGAGTATGACAAACAAAAATGAAACATCATACCAAGAAGTGTTGTTCGGTAAATACCTCCGCAAGTCGATAATCTTGATTCTGCAATTTGTCCATTAGTATGAAGTGCTCCTTCTTCCAAGCTTCGCTGCTGTCTGGTCGAGGACGTTGAGGCCAGCTTCCAAACACAGAGCTACTTTGTCTTTCTTGTCTTCCCCCACCAAGTACATTGGATGTTCTGCCAACATCTCTGACCCCACCACCTCCAAGTACATTGGATGACCCTCCGAGAATCCCAGGTTTCCCACTGCCAACAGCCGTGAATCCTTCGTCTGCAACAAGACGTTCCATGCCATCACTCCCGCTTCCTCTCCCACTCCCACTCCCACCAGCACCAACACCAATACCAACACCAGTTCCAGGTTCAGCACCAGCACCAGCACCAACACCAACACCAACACCAGCAACACCAAAACCGCCAATACCTATACCATCTTCACCAACATCGACTTCTGCTTCATCCATCAAAGAAGCGGCACCAGCTTTGACTAAAAGCGCCAAAGTCACTTTGTACATGGCTTCGTGAATAGCCTCAACATTGGCAACCTTGTTTCCCAGAACTGGTTCAGCACACACACCAACGTCCAGGAGTATCTTTGGACAGAACAGATACCTATAAATCAAAATGCGTCAACTCCAACAATTCTACTGTAAGAAAGAGAACTAACCGATTCAGCGACAAGATAAACACAACAGTTGGAACAACGTTTTGCCTTCGAGACACCAACTCCTTCCTCAACTGTTCAGAACTTCCACTCAGAGGGAATACAGTGGCAGCATGGGTCTCTTGAAGTACATTAAAAGTTGCTTGATTGATACTGTAGCTCCAGTCCCCTGTGAAACAGCTGCAGTGATCCAATCCATCAATCATACCCTGAGGACACTTGTACAGTTGAGGTACTATACTGAACTGCGTTTCACCCTCCAGATTGTTTTCAACATTGTGTCTGCGCACGGAAATAATGCGATTACGAATTGCAATCAAGGCAGGCCCGGCCGGATGAATGAACCCAAACTGAGATTCAAAAGAGGCCAGAGCTTCATGGATGGTCATACTGTCAATAGTATCCAAAAAGGCTTGACAACTAAGTAGCGATCGTGAGGTACTCAAGAATCTATCATAAGCACGAGCAAACAGGCGGTAGCGTGGCCTCAGGGTGTTGGGAATAAATGATGTGCTGGCATCAACATAGATGGAACCTCGAGGTACTTTGACGCGGGTAAGAGACAAAGGCTCCTATTACGAAACAATAATACTGTGGTTAGAATCATGACGAGAAACATTTTGCTAAACTCACCATTGGTACTGGATCCGAAGGAGGATCCTCTTCAACATCATCCGCATCATCATCCTCCACTGCTCTCTTTCCTTTCCCTTTCGCTGATTTCGCTGTTGCTGCTTTCACTTTCACTGATTTTTTGGCCGGTTTTGACTCTTTTGCTTTCTTTGCTCCTTTGCCTTTTCCAGCAGCTGATATGAACGGAGCAGTGCCATACGCAAGATCCAGATCTGCCAGGTTTTGCTCCAATTCAAAAAGATTGACTGCATCAAAGCTGTCCATATTCAAACTTGAGATTCCATTCAGCAACTCCTCCAGTCCACCAACAGAGTCCATGTCCGAAGCTGAGTCCGAGTCCACCTCCAAGTCCACCACACCCAAGTCCAAGTCAGGGTCAGAGTCAGAGTTAGAGTCATCTGAGTCGTCGAAACCAAATCGCTGAAACCAATCAAGTAGGTCGGAATCAATGTCACTGACCTTATCATCAAGAGTTAGATTCAACAGAGCATCAATCAAGATATTACCTCTACATCAGCCACAGATTCAAGGTCAGACTCATTACACGTTGAGGGTTCAGTTTCCGTCTCAGAATCAGACACAATAAATGAAACATATTCTGATATTGGAGCCGGAGGAGCAGACAGCGTGGACGCACGACCCGACTCGGCTTCAACAGTTTGAGACAAGGCAGAAGGAATAGAAGTCGCATCAAAACCAGACATTTCGAATGGTGCGTATTCAGGCAACGGAGAAGAAGTCAAAACGGAAATAGAACTTGTTTCGCCTTCAACGGAGCCAGAAGTGGCTAAAGTGTTGGACCTCAGTGGGACAGTCGTCTCTTCGTCAGACTGATAATCAATTTGGTTCAGATTCTTTGGTGTCGGTGTTGCCGCTACGTCGAGGTAATCACCACGTGATGTAGTCGCAGAAGAGTCGCCGACGTTGAGATCAGAATCCTAAAAAACCAGTGAGACAAGACTATTTCGAATATAAAAAGAAAAAAAAAACATACAGTTGTGGATGATTGGCGGGAATAATGGAAGGGGCGACGACCTCGGTGCGAATATGGCTGGATTGGGCTGAAACTTGGAACAGACGAACCAGCCACTGATGACCCACCAAGAGATGGAAGCTCATTGGACTCATCACGAAGAGGAACAGACGGTGGTTCTTGACTTTCGACGGGTGACGCATCAGTACTGGATGAACCAACTTTTTGGTCAGGGTCAGTACTTGAGTACATATTATCGGCTCCTCCAGGTAGTTTCCCAACAAATCTGATAGTGGAGTCAACAACGAGATTGTACGCTAAATTAAAAATGTTAGATCACATCTAAACAAAACATTACAGACATACACGAGAGTAAATGAGAGTCATCCATATACTGTCCTCCAAAGACCAACTGAAGCGCAAAAGCTTTCGCAACATTTCTGGACTGGAAGAGATAATTTCGAAGCTCAAGAACAGTGGTGTCTTGCCGAATCTCGACAAACAAGTGCTTCCCGTCCAGCAATTTGACAAAGAACGCCAGAACTTGAGTCAAACACGTATTGAAGCTTGTTTTAATAATAGCTTGTTTTTCCATCGCACTTGGTGCAGCATCTGAAGCTTCAAAGATAGCCAAAGCAAGTGCGGGTGATGGAATCCAATCATGCTGCGACATGGATTGCAAAGAGAACCAGGATGCTTTTGTTTTGATAACAGTCTTGGACTGGAGTTGCTGGACGAGTGTTGGTGGTGGAGGCGGAGTTGGTGGAGGAGGAGGTGGTTCTGGTGGAAGACTGTGGCTTTGAGGTATGGTAATGACAGCGTTACTTGAGTCAATAAGCTCGAGTGGAATTGATAAACCTATTAAATTATATTGGATGAGAAATAGTGCAAAGAGATTGTGTCGAACAGTTACCAAGTTCAGAAACCATATGTGGCAGAATGAAGTCAATCAAGGTGATTGGTTTATACGGTGGCAAGTAAAGCCTTAGTTTTTTGATGACTAAAGATGGGATTGGTGGAGTTGTGACAACAGACGATGTGGAGTTTCTATTGGCAGCAGACAACCGATTCAAGGACGAGATATCACCCATTGCAGGATGAAAGATGGAAGGAGACCATGAAGGGGATAATTGAGGATTCATGTCCGAGAACCAAATCCCAGAATAGAGATGACTCTTCTTTGTCGATGGAATCTTGGGTTGGCCAGACGTCGTCTGTGACAGACGAGGATTTCGAAAAACAGTTGTTTCAACCATAACTGGACTGGCCACGACTGAATCAAGATGGTTAGAAGTAGTGATTGGAGTGGAGGTCTTGGTGGTATTTGATCCGCTGTGTGGGCTTGGACGTGACGCAAGACGAACAAGAGTACTGGGATTTAGACCGAGCCCTGACCCAACAATTAGCTCTGGATACCTTAAAAGAATTGAATCTTACCATAGAGTGTTCGAGATGAGGGCAATCGCTTCCAGTGCCGGCCAGGTCGATACAGTTGGAGACCATCAACTGTAAGACCAACAGATGCAGCCTGTTTTGCTTCAAGAACAGTTGAATCATTGGAGACAAGAACCATCGTGATTGAGCCATTTGGCACGATAACAGATAGATAGAACTTGTCATGAACGGACAGCGGCTTTGAAGGCACTGATAACCAACTGCAACTGGACAGCCAAGTGTAGCAGACATACTTGACGAGATCCAAGAACCCGCCAATCATAGACCCACAGAAGTCCAGTAGTGCGTAGAACGGGGTAACAAGGTTCTCATAGCGAGCAAGTAGCTCAGCAACTTTGATCTCGTGCACTAGTCGTTCATAACCAGCAAGCAGCTCCACCAATTGAGCAATCTTCTGTTCCTTCTCCACGGCTTTGAGAGTTCTCTTGGCCCAAGACTTGTGTCGGCGATGTTCTTTCCTTCTTCGTTCGTACCTGACAGACCCAAAGAGAGCATGATTTCTCAACCATTTTGAGTGGAACTTGAACTGGAGACGTAGTGAGTTCTGGAATAGAAATCTTTCCCAAACAAGTAGAAAGAATGGAAGAGGGCATGAGATGGACACGGAAAGGAGTGACGAGATTGAGAGTTTCAAGGTGACCTGGGTGGGGAAAGGAAAAGACAAACGTTAGAAATGCGATTCAAGAGGACACAAGAATCGTACCTGCGTGTCCACAAGTGGAAGACAGATTGAAGCCAAGAATCCTCCCACGGTGGTTGGCGACCAGTGTTTGGAACCCCTGATTACATTCACTTGGACAAGAGACGTCAAACACCGACAAATGATCAGCGAAAGACCACGGAATGAATAGGATGCTATGTGTTAATATATTGTCAGTGATGCTCATTGCGATTCAGGAGACACAACACACCTGCTGCAGTGAAGACCTTTGAAAGGAAGGCAAAGAGAGCGACGACGGAGAAAGAGAATAGCATCGTTTAAGTCTATTCGGATATTTAGTATCAGTGCTTAAATCAAGAAGAAGAGGAAAGGCATGGAAGGAATTAGGCGTAGATAGCCTCTGCAAGTTTCCACTCCTTCACCAACAACAAACATTTGACACAACCACAGGTTCATAGGGAAGGAGGAGTGAATAACCGATGGTATCAAGAGGAATTGAAGGGTGAGATATGGGCAGATGGGATCGTAATCAAATTGAGTGGGGGACGGTGGTCCAGACCCAATGACAATCCAGATCACGGAATGAGAGGATGCCGTAACATCGCAGAGGACTCAAGGTGAACAAACAGTTCTCAATCAAAGACAACTAACGCTCGCAGCTTGAAGAAGGGAAGGGAAGGGGAGGGATGAAGGGGAAAAAGGGGATTCACTTGCAAGCGTTTGTTGTATTAATATATTAGACGAAAAACCAAACTTCTTCTCTCATTCATTCGCTCTCTCACATGTCAACGAAAAACAACCCCAAGCAAGCATCTATCATCCAAATCTGACAATTCCAGCTGTGTTCATAGAAAAACTACAAAAGTAACACCAGCATTGTATCAACAAAAAACACCTCTACTAGTTTAGAAACTGTTCATACACTTCTTTTCGTATGAATATTAATATAAATTCGGCTTCCCCCACCCAAAGTTGACAATCCCAACCTCATTGAAAAACATCAAACAAAACGCAAAAGTATCAGCAACAGAGAAGAATGACAGGAGGCTCAACTGCTCAATTGATTCTGAAGCTTCGTCTCCAACGGAACCGCTTCTTTCATCAGAACTATTTCTATACCAAGATGGAAGAACCACTCCAAACAGGAAACTCACTGGGAACATTCATGAACTGGACAGGAGTCCTGCTTGTATCTCCAGCAAATTTTGTCATCCCATTCCTCATCTACTTCAAGTGTCTACGTTTCCGAAAATCATACAACATCACCCGCGAACTCACTGCAAAACAGACCAAAATACTTAAAATGGTGCATTGCAAAGATAAATTCATTCAAGTGTTCTTGGATGGAAGTCCGCGAGGAACTTTGGCGAATGTGTATCGCCGGGCATCACTTCCTTTCATGGGAAGCAGTCGAAGGAAAACTCGAGCACCTCCTTCGGAAACGCCGCAGATTGTCAAGACAAAAGATCCCATTCTTCCATCATCTGTGAATGTGAAAGTGGTGGAATGGACTGATGGTGAGTCTTTGAGAGATTCGGAAGCGGTTTCAGGAACTCCTGGCGTCATCAAAGTTCCTGACAGTATTGAGGTGTTAACGCCTAATGCAACACCATCAAGTATTTTATATCCATCACCAAGGTTTCCAGGAAAGAAATTGAGTGTAGAATCTCGGTCATTGGATTCTCATTGTAGGATTTCCATTCAGTCGAAAGAATCGAAGCAAGTGGAAGAAGTACAAGATGAGTTTTGGTTACGTGAGCCAGTCCCTGATCCCGAAGAAGAACTGTCAGACACGGAAGGATTGCCCAAAAGGAGAGGATCGATTTTCTTCATGTTTGGAGGGAACCCATCTACGTCAGTTACTCGTGTGACTACTCGACGGGGAGACCGTAACAGCGAGCATCGGAAGCCATCCTTTGATGTAAACTCAGTTGAATCATACAACAACGCGTCAACAGTGTCGCCAACATTTAAGCGACAACCCATAAACAACCACCAAGGGGAAGAACAAGACCCCAATCGGCAAACAATGTCGATTCCAAGAATTCACATTGGAAGCGAGGCTGAATCGCCTCTCCATCAAATTGCGCGAGATTCTGCACAAACTCTTGCGGAAGAGCGCGGAAATGGATTTGAGATGGGGTTAAGCCCGATTCTTGAAGGGGAGAGGAAATCATCAAATCACACACGAGGAAGCAGCAAAGATAATGAGTTTTTATCGAGTCTAAAACGAAAGAAAGTGCTCTTGAATCACAGACCAAGCGTTCCTTTCCATCCAAACTTCATATCCCCCACTTTTCGTGCAGTGCCATTGTGGATTCCGATTCAACCATATAAGGTTGCTTTTTTTTTGGTTGTTGTGACATCAGTGTTGTCCGTCGTAGTTTTAGCATTACAAGCTAACGGCGCTAATTAGTGTTATTACTATAAAAAAACTGGAAAATATTAAAAAACTTTATAATTGGAGTTGTTCTCTTTCTTATCCAAAAAAAAAATGGTTGAACGGAAAACAACGTTACATCATGTGAGCAAAACCATTACATCCGCAGACATACTAAGTGCCGCATTCGAACGAACCAGCTACACGATGCAAAGAAAGTGACGTTCCTCGGAGGTAAGTCCGACGGGCGACAGCAATCTCCTTCTAAAGCACCATCATCATTGTGACAAGGGTTCTGCCTGCTGTTCAATGCACTGACCGGGGCTGGCATTCCCTACACTGGAAGGTAACTATCTAGTTTGTCTTTCTGAGAGACGCAGGAGTGGTTTCCGTGGGCAGTTGGAAGCTGTGGAAGCTGTCCTGGGTCTAATCTAACCCTACCCCACCCAAAACCAAAACCAAAACCAAAACCAGTGTTTTTGCCACTCTTGGATGGATCCCGCCAATATTGCTCTTTTTCGTATTTGCAGTTATTTCTGCTTTCTCGTGCCTCTTTATCATTGAAGCTATGCAAGCAATGCCGGGTACACTTCCATCTCTCACATATGAAAGCACCAATTCTAATACATTCGGATACGAAAAGGAAATCGCCACTTTCAAGGAACGGTCGAATACGCAACTCTGATCAACTTCTATTTCGGACCTGTCGAGCATATTGTTGGACAGTTGCTTTTGTATGGGGCAATCCAATCTCAGGCCATGAGCAACATCGTCCTTTCCGCTCAAGTAAAATCCATAAGGCTCAGATACAACAAACTATCTAATATCCTTGTTGAACTAGACCTTTGATAACATTTTTGTTGACCTCTTTCACAAAACTTGTGGTGTGACTCTGGCACGAAATGGCCTAGACTTTGGCTGGAAGTGCTTCTCAAACGATAATTCGACATCATGGGCAGTAGATGCATCAGTTGGTGGGTCTCCTTTTGGGGACCAACCAATGCTTTTCACGTTGGGGCTTTTGGTGTGTATTTCCAATCATTTCTTCATGGTCTCACCTACTGAACAATCAGGCCGTTATTCTTCTCTGCTTTCCTCTTGCAATATCGGGTCTGGATGATAACATTCAAGTGCAAATTGGTAAATGCCTTGTGTCTCCGAAATTGACTCGTCGGACTCATGCCTTATCTATCCATAGTTTGTTTTGGTCTTTCTCTCCTAGTACTGTCGGAATGGATGATAGAATCTTCGTTTGGAATGCAGTTGGCTCGTGTTCCGACAGCCGCAGCATCGTCAGCATTTGGAGGTATTCTTGGACCTATCATCTTAAACTTTGCATGTACTATATTCGTCCCGTCTTGGATTAATTTGAAGGTGAATTCCAAAAATATTCTGGATTTGATACTTAATACTATCTTCATTCTTCTTGACCAGTCAAAAACTGTAAATGCTCAAAAGACAATCTGGACAGCTATGGGAATCGCGATTTTATTTTTTACGCTGGTTGGACTCTTTCCCGCCCTTGGATTCAACAATCTACGTGTCTTTGGACTCACTGGATCGTCTATGAACGTAATAACTATTCTTACGGACCCGACCCAAGCACACCATTTAGCTGTGAACAAAATATTCTGTTACCTCTTTACAACTGTCATGCTGCTTCCTGCGATTCCTGTCTCGTTCATTATCAGTGAACAGAATCTATCTCAGAATTTCAGAATGGAGAAGCTTTGGCAGCAGCTGGGGTTAAAACTGATGGTGTTTGTGGTTCCGTGGTTATTGGTGATACCGTTACAGACGGGGTCCGTATTGGCCTCATTTATTAACTGGACGGGCGTGTTACTTGTGTCACCCGCGAATTTTGTAATTCCATTCGTAATTTACCTCAAATGTCTCAAGTTTCGACGCGACTACAACGAACACAGAGGTATACATTCATCACATTGTTTTCTCAAAGACTCAACTTTATACAGTCCTCACACCGAAACAAACAAGCATCCTAAAACAAGTGCACGCAAATTCGACGACAATCATCAGGTATTTGGACACTGGGATCCTCCATCATCGAAACGTCTTTGGATTCGGCAACGGCACTGGAACTATTCGTCAGATGATGAGTCGAGGACGAACGTTGATTTCAGACAACCGCACCACGTCGCAACCAGCCACATTGGCCGTTGTCGGTTCAATACGCCGATCGGCATCTCCTTCCGGAATATCTGCTCCTCCGTCTCCAATGTCTATGGCTTTCCCTCCATCGGCGCCACGGAGCCGATCTCCATCACCGTCTGGGAAGGGAATTGTTGTAATGCACCAGACTCTGCGAGGGCCGATGAAGGTTGTGGAGCATCAGCAAGGTCTTCCGGTGGTCGATGTTGCTGTAGAAGAAATTACAGAGGATTCGTCATTGGCTGGTGGGACTCCAGTTACGAGGAAAGTTTCGTTGTTGGTTCCTCCATCGATTAATTCCTATGGAGTGGGAGGAGGGGGTGGTGGTCGATCAAGTACCTATCCTCGACGGTCACTTGCCATTCGCCCTGAAATTGTAGTGGATGCCGGGCATTTGCGAGTTCCTGAGGAATATGGATTTTTAGTAGCAAGTGGCGGCGTTGGCGGTGCTAGTAGCAGTCATGTACTTGAAGAGGTTGCTGATGCTGGAGAAGTGGAAGAATTCTGGTTGAAGGAAGCTGTTCCTGATGCTGAACTTGAGAGAATGGAGCATCGTTTGTTGGAGACTCAGCAAGGACATCGTATGGAAACGCAACAACTTCGGCGTCGAGAGACGGGTGGGCGACAACAACGGGATTCTAGTCCGTTTGGATCTTTGCTCAACCGGGGCCATAGCAACGTTTCTGCCACATCACGAGTGCCCCAGATTATAATGACAAGGGACACGATACGAAAAAAGCCTACGCTAACGAGTCGCGAGACGGAAAGCGAGGTGACAACACAAGAACAAGATGCAAGTAATGTTTTGAGGATACATACTGGAACATCGAATGCAGCAAGTAAGCGGTCGAATTCAACATCCACGTTTGGGATTAGTTTGGAGCCAGAAATTATTCCATTTTCGCCTGCAAGTTTTACGTTTGGAAGGGAAGAAGAAGGGGAACAGTTGAATGTTGTGACTCCGAAATCGAGTCGAAGGATGCCGCAACGACAGATTCAGAGGGCCATGACGTTGCCTACGAATGCGCACTATGTTTCTGAAACATTTATTGCGGTTCCGTTCTGGTTGCCTGTGACAGGGTACCAGTTGGCGATGGGGCTGCTTCTTTCAACATCTCTTTTGTCATTAGTTGTTATTGTATTGCAAATTGTTTCTGCATCTTCATGAATATAATTTTGTTCGTTTATTACTAATTTATCATCATTATTACAACGACAATTATTGATTTTAGCAGGACTAATTATGTTTATTCGTATTATGAAAAGACGGTGGTGTGTGGTGGCATGTGTCCTGTTCCACGTTCCAGCGGAGTTCTGACAAAGGAACGTTCATATCCATGCAACTGAAGAGAAGGGGAAGGAGAATCAGGACTATGTAAATTCGATAAGTCCTTCCCTCTTCTCTCCCTCTTTTCTCTTTTTTCTTTGTTTTATTTGTTTTCTTTTAAATGCGAATATTGTTGGGACTTCTTTTGGCAGCAAGTCTTGTAATTGCAATTGACGAGGCAGCGTACCGAAAGCAGATTGAAGCCATCTTTGAAACGGCAAAAGTCTTGTTCAATTCCAACAACTACGCAAAGGCATTGCCACTGTTTAAGCAACTTGCACAAGTGTTTCCTGATTGGGCCGACAATGAAGCGAATATTGCACGATGCGAAATTGGAACTGGAAAAGTGGAAAAGGGACTGAAGCGATTCAGAAAGGCAGGTGCGTTCATTATTTATTGTGGGATTGATTGATGGATTGTTGGATAGATGGTTCGAGAGGTAGAACCACGCATTAATACTCCTGTGTTTCACACCCAAATAGTCAAACGATTTCCAGATGAAGGCAATCTGCATTCGTCCTTTTGCACCGCTGTTGCCGAGATCATGAACAGGTACGTGCACACACCTGGTCAGGGTATTGTTCTTGACAGCTTTCGTTGCAAACACAAACAGAATTCAGGATTTTCCAAAGGGCGTCAATCGGGACCAGCTTCGAATTGATGCTGTGACAGTGTGTCCACGTGCGGTGACTCTGCTTCCCGACGACCAAGGCGCCCTTCAATCTTACGCGGCTGCCATGACCCTTTTCGTGCAATACCCCGCTTCAATTGCTGGTACATATATTCCTACTTTATTCCACCAGCACCAGGCTAAATAGGTGCATTTCCCCCATTCAGCATATAATCTTTGGTTGGACAG
Organism: Rhizoclosmatium globosum; assembly: GCA_002104985.1. Classification (NCBI taxonomy): domain Eukaryota; kingdom Fungi; phylum Chytridiomycota; class Chytridiomycetes; order Chytridiales; family Chytriomycetaceae; genus Rhizoclosmatium; species Rhizoclosmatium globosum. The sequence continues at coordinate 28,643 of MCGO01000155.1, read as the reverse complement.
GTTCTCCCTGTCACATCCCGACAGAAAACCTCAAACCCTTCTGAATCTTGGTTCGGCCTACCTGCGTTCAGGCGATACACAAAAAGCTCTTGAAGTTGCCACAGAGTTGATGGAATTGAGTCCAACTCCGCAAAATATTGGTTTTGTTGGTCATATTCGGTCCATCGGCTGGCCAATGGATCCAATAGCTGCAGAGGTGGGAAATTAGATAATCCTTGCGAGTAATGCACGTCTAAGATTTTGTTGTCTCCATACAGTTGAAAGGAAGAGCCATAGAGCAAGAAGTGAAAGAGCTCCAAATTAGAGACGAACGAATCTGCAAGCCAGGCCAAACCTGGAGACTTGCGTTGAATTACACAGAAGAAGCTGTTGCTCATCCTGAACTTGTCACAGTCACACAATTGAACCCGAAAACTGCTTATAAAGTGTATGGGCGCTCTGATGACCCCATCTTCGTGGGTCCTGAACTTCCAAAACAACCCCATTTTTACCATGAACGCATCATCAACCTCATTCACATCAAAGAAGCGTTCATTTCGGGCCACCCCGGAATTGTCCACGGCGACTGCACACTCTATTCAGGATCTCATCACATTGCAGTCGACCTCCAAACATTCCCACAATCAGACGACAACGTCCAAATCATCAAAGTCCCCCACCGCGCCGTCTCAATCATGAATCACCAAATTGGAAATTACTATCACGCAATCATTGAGTCCCTCCCCAAACTCCTCTTCCTCCTCGACCACCTTCTCGAAAAGCCCGGGAACGAGGATATCAAAATCTTGATTCCTGTTCCAGGCTCTTGGAAAGCTGTGGACGAATTTCTCGCGCTCCCCCGATTCGCTGCTCTAAAAAGCCGTTACATTCATTATGAAAACCCATCTGGAAGGCGATACCACTTTACAAAAGGATTGTATTTGATTGATTGGATTCACCACCGGGACGATCAATTCGGGTTTGTGGCGAACAGTCTCTGGTCCGTATATTGGCCTCCTCAAGAGTCCCTTCGTCGTGTCCAGTCTTTCTTCACGTCTCAAACGAAACCTGCTGCAACACATGCGGACCGAACTGTGGTTTACATTTCGCGGACAGGAATTCGTAATTTCCCGAATGAAGATGAGTTGGTGAAGGTGTTGAAGGAACGACTTGGAGTGGATCGTGTTCGGATTCATCGAGGAACCGAGTCGTTGTTGGAGCAAGCGCAAATGTTTTCGGAGGCAAGGGTTGTGGTTGGAGCGCATGGAGCTGGGCTTGCGAATTATGTGCATACGAGACAGTTCACGGCACTGGTGCAGGTGCCAATGGACCCGCAGGTTGAGTTTTGCTTTTCGCATTTGGTTGCTGCTCTTGAGGGTCGACATTATACGGTTTCATCGGTGCCTGGAAGTCATTATTATGGAAATTATGATGTTTTGAGGGATGTGGATATTGAGGCGATTGTGGGAACTGTGGAGCGTGCATGGAAAGAGATGGAGGAGCTTGAATTATCTTCTCGACACGACGAGCTATAAAGTAGATCATTGTTTATTCTAGAAATACGTGTGTGTGATGGTTATGTGTAGTGATTTTGATTCCACCCCATCCTTCAAAGGTCACCTTTGAACAACGGTTGTTCTTTGAAAAGTCTGGCTGTAAAAACCCACACAATACCCTATCTTGCATCTGTCCTCCCGCGGAGCACATTAGCGACGTATTGCCGATGAAAGTTATTTATTTTCCTAAGATATAACGGCTAATGCCATAAAAAAAAAATATGACGTTCTTATAGCTCATCATGCAGTACCGCCGTCTCCGCATCCACTTCATCCAATGCTGCCTGAATTGCATCACCAATTATAATCATCTGCTTCTTAGTAATTGGACCAAACGTTCCAAAGTAATTTGCTCCAGGAATCTAATTCAGGTTATTAGAAAGTCCAAAATGAACAGCGAAACTACAATTATACCTCGGTAATCACAACATGCTTTCCGCCCACAGCAGCAACCATGTGTCCGAAACAAAAGTCGATATGTGGGTCTGCAGGAACCATAACCAGCCTACTATTTCCCGTGGTCGCCAAAAACCCACTCAGCCCAGCACCGTGATTCCCAACAACAACCTTTGCATCAACAAACTTCCTAACCTGCTGCATAGCATCTTCTTTCCCTGTATGAACAACAAACCGTGTCCCAAACCGATCACGCAAGTAATCCAACAAAATATCCTCATTAGGGAACCCACGAACAGCACCCTTTCTACTGACATACACAATATTCTCAGGCTCACTGCCTTCCGCAGGGAACATATTTCGCGCTTTCAATGCATCCCACCAGAACTTTCGCACACGGTCATAGGCACCTCGAGGCGGCCAATACACACCCCAAACGCTTTTATCCCAGGTTCCATGCAAATCCACCTTTGGATGAATCCAATCCACGATCCAAAGCCCCTTTTTGAAATGGTACCGTTTCCGGCCGGGATCATCGTACTCAATAAACCGGCCTTTCAGGTGCTTGAATTCCGGCATGTTGAATGTATCGCGAATGACGCTGCTCGACGCGGCGGGCGCTGCAATCACGATCTTGACGTGTTCGTTTCCTGGTTTGCTGAGGATGTGGTCGTTTAGGAGGAGGAGCTTTGGGAGGACTTCGGAGACCCAGTGGTAGTAGTTTGACATTTGGTGTTGGATGATGCTGACGGCTGGTTCGTTGATTTCTACGATTTCCATGTGTTTGTCGGTGCCGGGGAAGATTTGGAGGTCAATGTTTACGTGGTGGGAGCCTGTGTATAGGGTGCAGTCGGAGTGGAGGACTCCTGGGTGGCCGGACATGTAAGTATCTGATAGGTGGACGAGGAACATTGACTTTTCGTGATAGACTTTTGGATATCGTGGTAGCTCAAAGCCGACAAATTTGGGATCTGTGGGGGTTCCATAGCTTTGATACACTGTGTCTGGATTCAAGTGAGTCACTTGGACGCGGTCAGGATGAGCAACTGCTTCTTCGGAATAGTTGTAAGCGAGTCTCCATTTTCCTCCTGGATTACAAAGTGGACTCCCTTTGCCTCCTGTCATTGTGAACTCAGAAACAGTCATTTCGAGGGATTCCTGTTTGTATTCCCAGGCAAGAGGGTCCATTGGGTACCCAATCGCTCGGTTCATAGAGGCTGCTTGCATATTGCTTGATGTCCGGCCCTCAGGATCGTCAAGAATTTCGAGCAAAACTTGATGAGCAGCGTCAAATTGACCATCACGCATCAGAGCTCGTGCCTATACCACCGAAATAAGTCGGAAACCAAAATATTTCGAAATAATACCTTGTTTGTCTTTGTGATTATAAAATCGGCATGATTCAATTCTCCAAATCGTTCTAGCCAAGAATCGTAAGCAACCACGGCCTCTTTGTATCGCATTGTTGTTTTGAGCACGAAAGCCAAATCGGCCTGGGCATTTGGATCATCGGGAAGCATTTCTGCGGCTTTATAACAAAAGGGAATGATTTCAGAATAGTGGGGGAGTTTGATTTTTGCATAATCGAGATGGTTGCTGAGGACTTGGCCGGCGTTTCTGCAAAAGAGCGCGTTCATTTGACCGTTTTCGGGGTGTAGCTTAACTTTTTAACAAATTGAATGAAATTCATGCGCGAGGATACGAATATACTACATACGTCCGGTCTTTACAGCTTTCATCACGCCCTTCATGTTTCCAGCTTGCATTTCCGCATAAATCAAGGCATGATGAGCTTCTACAACTTGCGGAACACTAAACACCAGAATGAGTTATTTTCCATGGATGGTCGATTCCAATAAGTCGATGCTGAGATATTTCGACTCAAGTGGGTTGTCAATGGAATGTCATTATATCTCCACTGCGTCCGTGTTTCCCCTCGCATTCAAAAGATCTTTCAACAGATCTTTCAACAGATCTTTCAACAGATCTTTCAACATACTCTGATCTCTCCAATAGACTTGAATAGAGTCCATGTTCAGTCTATTTGGTACGTACAGTTTGACCACCTGTTTGAGTTGAGTTGCAGCTGCTGCATACTCTCCAGCTGAATAGTGCCGTTGTCCTTTCCTGCATCAAGAAACAACAAATGAGAAATAGATGACATCGATTGGTTCAAAGAGAGAGGAGAGAGTGCAGGAAATGAGCCCGGCCAGCTCGCCGCCAATGACATCCTTCACACACACAAAGCATCAAATGAACACATGGCTGCCACACTTCCAGTACACAGATCCACGTATACTTCAAACACGTATTCGATAATCGTTAAGATAGGCAGCATATCATAGGCAAGGGAACCAACAATGTGATGTGTGAGTAACAAGGTGAATCAAGCACTCAACTGGTACATCGCCTCTACCAATTGGTAGTCTACCGCTGTAACTGTTGCCGAAACAGACGACACGGACAAAGTTGCCGCTGCTGCCACAACAAAAACCAAGTCCACGAATCGCATTTCCCACGAAAGAACTTTCCTCCAAAATGACTGTTGCCGTCAAACACACCACCACCAAGACTGTTACTACTACTGCCAACGGGAACCAGGTACCTTCTTTCTCTGATTTGATTGGATTTGATTGGATCGGATTGCTGCCAGTCAGTCAGTGCTCGAAGTGCTCAATCAACTCTGGAAGTAAAGAGATCGCATTTTAATATAATGTGGCTCTTATATAACGCCACCTAGCCCGCCTGCCCTTCTCTTCCCTTCCCTTCCTTCCTTCTTCGCATCTAACAATAAACTAATCCATCCTAACAGGTTACCCAGAGCACCACCACCAGCCACCACGTTACTGTCAAGTCCCTCCTCGATCGCTTCGTTGACCTGTCCCTCGAGTCTGACCCGTTCTTGTGTGCCCAGTTTGGAATCCGCAAACACGAAGACAAGCTCTACGACATCTCAAAGAAGGCCCAGCTCGAAAAGCGCGAGAAGTGGTTGGCCCTTCAAACAGAGGCCAAGGACTTTGCTGACAAGGCCCAGGCCATTCTTTCCGAAGAAGAGGCGACAAACCTCAACGTGCTCTTGGATACTTGTGAAGCCAACTTGGTTCAAGGTGTGTGTGTTGATATCACTCTCTTTTCAATCTCTAGTGCACTTACAAATTGACTTAATTAGCCGGAATTGCCGGAGAAGACGGATACGCCATTGAACTTGAAAACTCCCACTTTGGCGGTTTGTTTGTCCACCTCGAGGTCATCTTCCAAAACTACCAGCGTGTGGAGACTGCCGAAGACCTCCACAACTATAAAAAGAGATTGGAACTATGTGAGGATCAATTCGATCACATGATTGAAAACTTCCGTTCCGGTATCCGTCGTGGAATCACCTTGTCCAAGGAATCCATCGAACTTGTGATTCAAAAGTTTGGTGGTAGTGCAGGACCAGAGCAACCTTCTTCCTACGACGAGGACACCGAGGCTGCCATCAAGTCTCCATTAAACCGTGCCGAAAAGTGCAAGGAGTTGCTTGGTGACGAACATTTCTTGGTTGCCACTATCCGCGATATCATCTTCCCAGGATACAGCAGAGCCAAGCGCTTCTTGGTTGAGGAATACCAGCAACATGCCAGACAATACCCTGGTATCTATGGTCTTCCAGACTACGAGCGCCAATATGCCAACTACATTTACCAAAACACCAATGTCCGTTACGGCGCCGACGAGATCCACCAAATTGGAATCAAGGAAGTCGCTCGTATCGAGGCTCTCCTGAACGAAGCCAAGACCGCCTGTGGTTTCGAGGGAACCCTCCAGGAATTCCAAACCGCGATCCAAGACAAGGAAAAGTTCCCTCACCTGTACTACGAAAACAGCGACGACGTCCTCGCCGATTACAACAAAATCTGTCAAGCCGCCAAGGAAAAGATGGTCGACTACTTTGAAAAGTTCCCCAAGTTCGAATGCACCGTTGCACCCGTCCCTGAATTCTTGGAAAAGCAAATGCCACTCGCTTTGTACTTCTCCGGTACCCCAACCAAGGCCGGTCAATTCATGGCCAACATGCGTTTGCACAAAATCAAGCCATCCCACCAAAAGACGGCTCTCTGTTTGCACGAGGCGAACCCAGGCCACCATCACCAGGTTTCCCTCGGTCTTGAAAACGAGGACTTGCACCTTGCCCGACGAATGGTCTTCCAAACTTCTTATGCGGAGGGATGGGGACTTTACTGTGAGTACCTTGGTGAGGAAATGGGTTTCTACAAGGATCCATTCCAATACTTTGGTCGCTTGGAGTTGGAGCAGTTCCGTGCGATTCGTTTGGTTGTTGACTCTGGGCTTCATGGAAAGGGATGGAGCGTTGAGCAGGCGGTTGACTACATGCTTTCCAAGGTTTCCATGTCTCGTGCAGAGATTGAGTCTGAGGTGAAGCGTTACTGCGCCCTTCCTGGACAAGCTCTTTCTTACAAGGTTGGTGAGTTCAAGATCAAGGAGCTTAGACGCTACGCGGAAGCCGAGTTGGGTGACAAGTTTGATATCAAGAAGTTCCATTCTTGTATCATTGATAGTGGTATGGTTCCTTTGGGGACACTTGAAACCATCATCAAGAAGTGGGTTGCATCTGTTAAGGCTGCCTAAATATCTCGTTTCTTTCATTCGTTCTAAGAAGTTATGGAATTTACAGAATAGATGAATAATGTTCCACTCTGGATTAATATTATATGTTGCATCAGATACCTGAACCTCTGTCTGCCAAAGTAGAATCCATACAGCCTGTAGAGGTCTGTAGAGCCTTAAGGATATCGAGTATCAGAATGTCTCCTGTCCCTAACTTATTTGCTATATCATTCAGGTATTAGACAACGCCATTTTAATTCCAAGCGACTGACTCACCTGCTCACCTCGACTTGAACCCCCTCTGTCGCCATACACATTTTTACACACCCATTAATAATAACATGATGGGACGTACTTTTTGGCCCTCTTGGAAGTCAAGGAGTGAAAATTTTCAACGTGACACTGTTCTTGAAAGTTTGCTCGGCCTGGAGCTCCAGAGGGTACTTTAGCACAACTTCTCTATAAGGCTTCGACTGGTACTTATCGCCGCAGGTTTTATTCGCATAACATTCATATTGCAAGCCCTGTGTTGAGCAGTTTAACAAGAAAGTCTCACGGAATGAGATGGAGGATACATCAGTGCGATCAAAAACAAATGGAATTAAGAGAGATTTGGGGCTGGTTCAAATTTGGAGATTGGTCCACGAAAAGATGCAGTTTTTTCCGTTGCACCTGCAAAAATTTTAAAAACCTGGCAGGGCTGGGCAGAAGTCGTCAAGAAAATCATACTCTCAAAAATGACTGTTGCCGTCAAGCACACTACCACAAAGACTGTTACTACAACCACTGACGGAAAGAAGGTTAGACTCCTCATCGATGTTATGGATCTTGAGGGTGCTTTGTCGTTTGGTCAGAGAGTTGCCGCAAGTTTGAGGCTCACCAATAACGCCACCTACCTGTCACTCTTTACCACAACCAATTAAGCTAATCCCTTCTCTCTAAAGGTGTCTCAAAGCACTACCACCAGCCACCATGTGACTGTCAAGTCTCTTCTCGACCGCTTTGTTGACCTCTCATTTGAGATTGATCCGTTCTCTTGCGCAGCGTTTGGAATCCGCAAACATGAAGATGTCAACTTTGACATCTCAAGGAAGGGTCAGCTCGAAAGACGTGAGAAGTGGCTGGCCCTTCAGGCTGACACGAAAAACTTTGCCGACAAGACTCAGGCCATCCTCTCTGATGAGGAAGCCATTAACTTGAACTTGCTCTTGGATACTATTGAGGCGAACTTGGTTCAAGGTATGTGTGTTGACATCTCATCAAATCACTCAACATTCAATCTCCACCAACTTACAAATTTATACTTATTAAGCCGGGATTGCCGGAGAAGACGGATACTTCATCGAACTCGAGAACTCTCATTTTGATGGATATTTCGTTCACCTCGAATCCATTTTTCAAGACTACCAGCGGGTTGAGACTGCCGAGGACCTTCACAACTATAAAAAGCGATTGGAACTCTGTGGTGAGCAATTCGATCACATGATTGAACACTACCGTTCCGGTATCCGTCGTGGAATCACCTTGTCCAAGGAATCCATCGAACTTGTGATCCAAAAGTTTGGTGCAAGTGCAGGACCAGAGGAACCTTGTTCCTTTGAAGAAAGCACTGAGGCTGCCATCAAGTCCTCATGGAACCGTGCCGAAATCTGTAAGGAGTTGCTCGGTGACGAGCACTTTTTAGTTTCCGCCATCCGCGATGTCATCTTCCCAGGATACAGTAGAGCCAAGCGCTTCTTGGTTGAGGAATACCAGCAACACGCCAGACAATACCCTGGTATCTACGGTCTTCCAGACTACGAGCGCCAATATGCCAACTACATTTACCAAAACACCAACGTTCGCTACGGCGCCGACGAGATCCACCAAATTGGAATCAAGGAAGTCGCTCGTATCGAGGCTCTCCTGAACGAAGCCAAGACCGCCTGTGGTTTCGAAGGAACCCTCCAGGAATTCCAAACCGCGATCCAAGACAAGGAAAAGTTCCCTCACCTGTACTACGAAAACAGCGACGACGTTCTCGCCGATTACACCAAAATCACTCAAGCCGCCAAGGAAAAGATGGTCGACTACTTTGAAAAGTTCCCCAAGTTTGACTGTTCCGTCGTTGCCATGCCTGAATTCTTGGAGCAGCGTATGCCAATTGCATTGTACTTTTCTGGAACTCCTGAGAAGGCCGGTCGATTTGCGGCGAACATGCAGTTGCATAAAGTGAAACCATCGCACCAAAAGACGGCTGTTTGCCTGCACGAGGCGAACCCAGGGCATCACCACCAAATTTCTCTTGGTCTGGAAAACGAGGACTTGCATCTTGCTCGGCGCATGGCGTTCCATACTGCATATGCGGAGGGATGGGGACTTTACTGTGAGTACCTTGGTGAGGAAATGGGTTTCTACAAGGACCCATTCCAATACTTTGGTCGCTTGGAAGCAGAGCAATTCCGTGCCGTTCGTTTGGTTGTTGACTCTGGACTTCATGCCAAGGGATGGAGTGTTGAACAAGCCGTTGATTACATTCTTTCTAAAGTTTCAATGTCTCGTCCTGAAGTTGAGTCTGAAGTGAAGCGCTACTGTGTGCGCCCTGGACAAGCTCTTTCTTACAAGGTTGGTGAGTTCAAGATCAAGGAGCTTAGACGCTACGCTGAAGCCGAGTTGGGCGACAAGTTTGATATCAAGAAGTTCCACTCTTGTATCATTGACAGCGGTATGTTGCCATTGGGTACACTCGAGACAATTGTCAAGAGATGGGTTTCCTCTGTTAAAACCGCTTGAAAACGCACAATAAAATTATCATTTATTTTTGTGTTACAACTCTTCATGTCCTTCACCATCCTCATTATTTCCAGCATGACCACTAGTCTCCATCTTTAACGCAGCAGCTTTTGCAGCATCACTTCGATATCTCTCAACCCGTCTCGCCCGTCTCTGCACCTTCTCAAACAAAACATCCATCGCATCCTCAATCCGTTCCAACACCGAAATCGGCAACTCCGACAACATCTCCCCCCCTTCCTCCCCACTCACACCTTCAAAAACCTTCTCAACATCACGTCCCCGAATATACACAACATCAACCCCCAAATCCCCTCCAAAAACATCCCCCAAAATCCATCTCTCCCGCTTCCCCGTCCCCGTCCCCTCCCTCGCAATCATAATCACTCCAACACCTTCCTGACTCATCACCAAATTCGCAAACTGCGCGTCCCCTTCAACACCCACAACAACCCTCCCCGCCGCAAACCGCGCCCCTACTTCAAGCACGGGTTCCCGCCCATTCACAAACGCGACGCGGTGCCCAAACCGCGACTGCATGTGCAGGATAATGTCGTGTGTGTTCCTGAAGGGCGTGCTGGTGAGGAATATCAGTGTCCCGAGTTGTGTGGATGTGATTGTGTGTGGGGCGTAGAATTCGTAGACTTGGCGGACTTGGGAGTGCATGTAGTCGCGGGTCATTTTGAGGGCTGAGGGTGGGGTTTTTGTTAGGGCCGGTGTGGATGTGGTGGTGGTTGTGGTGTTGAAGGACCAGTCGAGAATGTAGAGGCCGTGGGGGAAGTGGATTCGTTCCATGAGGAGGGTGGCTCCTGGGACGGGTTTTGGGGCTTCCGGGGTGGAGACGGCGGAAGTGTCGATGGGGTTTGGGTAGAAAATGAATCGGCCGTCGAGGAATTCAAAACCGCGTGTGTAGAGCATGTCGTCGACCCAGTCTTTGATTCCTTCACTGGGAATTACGAGGTGCATGTCGGCGTAGTCGGGGTTGTTGAGGATCAAATCACGTGCAATTACAAGCCTAGGGACGGTTTGTGTCATCCATAACCAATAGTCGCTAAAGTACCCAGGAGCGAGAATGTTTAATATTTTGAGGGGCGTTGAATGGTTTGTAATTTTGACTCCTTCGTCGTAACTGGGGAAATCCGTTGGAAGGAAGGGTAGATTATGTTGAAAATGTCCTGGAATAATTTGGCAGTCTGAAGAGAGAGTCAAATGATGACCAGAGAGCGTTGCGGATGGAACGTGGACAAGGTTGATTTCTTCAGTTAGATTTTTGATGGACACTCCAGGGATGGCCGAAATATTAAGAGCCAAAGACCAGGATGCAGAAAAGTCCGTCATTTCACTTAATTCTTCATGGCTTTGGCTTGGACAGAGAATGGGCGAACTTGCGGTAATTGACGATACGGCAATAGCAGTGGCCTTCTCCATATACTCATCTGCCATCGAATTATTTTCCAGCTTTGCTGCAATGCGTGCGGCAAAAGTATAAGCTTCAGGAGAGGGGCTCTTTTTTATCTGTTTGGAGTGTTAGAAGGTCTTAAACACTTGCGATACACGAAATTAGCATTTCAAGTATTAAATCGTTACCATATATTCAAGATGATCCAAGACCTCTTTGGTGCGTTTCTCTTTCATCAACAAGGAAATGTAGGATTTAGTCATGGAAAGGACTGATGGATGACGTCTCAGGAAAGATCTGTATGCAACTAAAGCTTCACGTCGACGGGAGTGGGTAGAAAGTAGTATTGTTAGTGCAGTCACAGCGGATTCGTCGTGGGGAAGAAGTTTTGTGGCAGTTGAGCATATTTTGATTCGGTCTGCAAGAGAAGGCAGCGCTTCCTTGTCTGTAAATTGTCTGATTTCATATTTGTTCAGTATTGGGTATAGAATTGAGAAGGAAGGGATGGCATATCAGTAAAACGAATAAACATACTCTGTTTCTAACTGGACTAAGGCAGTGCAGTACATTAACGCGTATTCTGGAGAATCCTTGTGGAATTCGGCTATATTATCCAAGAATATGGAGAAGGAGTTTTAATTTTGACAGCTGTCTTCTACAAAGCACCACCAACCTGCATCCTTGTATATTTTGAGGGCTTCTGCGGTCCTCCCTCTCTGAATTTCGACAGCAGCCCAAGCACGCCATCCATCGAGCCAGATAGGAGCATCTTTAGTCAGCTGGGCAAAGTGACTCGCCGCACCGTCCCAGTCGTGTTTTGCAATTGCCGCCTGAGCCAGTCCGAACGAGTCGGACACGCGACTTATCAGAGATTCAGCGGCAAGGTGGTCCGCATTCTGGGCATTGAATGCGAGTGTTGTTTGGGTGATTGGAGGGACAAGGAGGGTGATGAGGGTGATGACAAGAAGCATTCTTTTGACGTGTTTTTGTTTTTCTGTTATTTACTAGAGTAAAGAAAGCTGGGAAAGCTCAATGTCTCAATGGACGTTGCTGCCCCTTCTATCTCTGCTTGCTCTGATTGGCATTCTTGTAGCCTTTAATGATCCTTCAATTGGTGTGAGTACAAGTGCAGACACTGCAAGCACTAGTACTAGCACTACGAGTACAAGTACATTATCAACCACTGCAGCACCCTCAAACACACAACCACAACCACAACCACCAATCACACGAAGCTTTAGCATATTTGAAGCGCACGTGGCCCATCTCTCAGCCAAAGCACAGGAGCAAATGACAGCCCTCAACTTTGAAGCAGCCTCTGAAACCCTGTCAAAGTGGACCAAAGTAGACCCATCAAACACTGACGCCTGGATTGCACGCGCAAACTGCTTTAAAGAATTGGGAAGAACTGTCGATGCCTTGGGTGTCCTGACAACGGCATCCAACTTGAATCCAAATAACCCAAACCTGCTTCTGTTCCTGTGTCGCTTTCACTGGATCCACTACAACTTCCACTTCCTCTTTATCCATCCGTCTCGTCTGGTCTCTTTCTGCGCTAAGGCCCATCGGTTGAACCCGGGCATTCAAGAGGCTCGTCAGTTGCTCCTTGATGTTCACGATCGCTTTGGAACGGTATACATCGAATCTTGATGTGTATCTGCGCTGGATGGGATAGGCTGGTAGGCTGTGTTTTTCAATACACAGAAACACACAGATGGTCTGGTAAGGAAACGAGGCCATAAGCTTGAGGTGAGGAGACGAAAGAAATAGACTAGAAAGATTGAGAATAGAGTATGTATTTTAAAGCTTTGCGCCCGGTGAATACTTTTGAATCATTTTTGGGATTCCGACAGCCTGAAGCTCTCCGAACCGAGCAGCTGCGTTGATTGGACGCAACATAACTTCAAAATGCACAATACGCAGCTTTCCATCACTTTCCTTTTGAAGACGGATAATGTCCACGCCCTTCAATCCCATCACCTTCCCTTCCTTTCCACTGTCAATCGTGGCTCCAAATTCCAAACAGAAGTTGAGGCCGTCTGCACTGACCCATTCGTTGTAGTATTTGAAGTCTTGGAAGATGTTTGCTGCAGATGCGAGGATCGCTTTGACCAGCCCCTTCCCCTTCCTCGGCTTCAAGTAAACGGGCGTGTTGAACACAATATCATTCGATAAAAGCGTGTCCAGAATGTTAATCTGCTGCGAGCCAACCACTTTGTGCCATTGTTCCAAAAAGTCTTGTGCGGAGGTGGCCATGTGCTTTCTTTTTCAACTAATTTATATAATAAATTGGATAATAGAGGAAAGGGGACGCGTATGCTCTTCTGCAAAAGTGCTCGCCATCGAACCAACCTTTCTTCAGCTCGAATTATTGACAACAGAAGAAGTTTTATTCTTCAATAGGAGTGACTTTGATGAAGGGTACCATGAGCATCATCAGAATTGAAAACGGAAGTAGACAAAACATTGAGATGCGAAATGCACTGTTGTACGCATACAATATTTCATCAGCTGCCTTCCCAAAATCTACAACCGAATTGTGATCTTTCAAACTTTGAAAATAGAACTGTTCCAGAAGATGAAAAATCTCGGAAGTGTCCACTTGATTTCCCAATGAACGTAGATACGCAATCGCCTCTTGAATCAAATCCGAGTCACGTACGCGATGTGCAAACACGGTTTTTAGAATTGTTCCGGTAATTGTTATGGAGAATGCGCTTCCAATCGAAAAACACGCGGCAGCAATTAACGTGTATCTGAGACTGAGATCTGTAGGAGACACAGCTTTTAACGCCCTGTTTCGAATGATGTGTATGATTCCATCCCCGAACCCAAATACGAAAAGATACATGACACGCTCCACGATTTTCGAGTCCCGGTGCAGAAACGCAAGCAATATCGTTCCTGCTGCAGAAATGATGGGGCCTGCATAGAACGACGGAATAAATGTCTCAAAACGATCCACTAGTTTTCGTGACACTGAGGATCCAATCAAGAGTCCAATAAAAGCAGGAACAATATACGCGCCAGCTAATGTTTGGTTGTCGTCAAAGTTCAGTTGGAAAAACAGGGCTACATTCCATAACCCGTTAATGAAAGCGGCACCAACGCAAAATGACACCATCATTAATGCAGGCATTGTTGTCGTTTCAAACATTGTATGAGGCAATACTGGTTCAGCTGCATTCCATTCCACGTAAACGAAAGCCAAAAATAAGAGGATGCTCAGGATATACATTGTGATGGATTGCGGAGATTTCCAGTCCCAGCTGATTTGATATAGTTGCAGAGGGATGATGAGGAATGTCAAAGAAGCAAACAATAGAGACACGCCCAACACGTCAATAGTTGTGTCGTCTTTGGTGTATGGGATGTTGAGGTATCGAAGAATAATAATCATGGGTACGACTCCAAGAACGATTTCAATATAGAAGCACCATTTCCACGACACTTTATCGGCAAAGAGACCACCAAGTGCGGGCGCAACGATAGCGGAAATGAACAAAATTATCCCCGCGAATCCTTCAAACGTCGCTTCCGTCTTCATGAATAATACAACGCCATCCTGATATGACACGATTTGAGAAGACAACGTTGTAAAGAGCAAAATCAGTCCTCCAGCTCCGAATCCAGCTAAAGTACGCCCAACAATGATGACTTGCATATTTTGAGCCAATCCGCAAACCAAGCTTCCAACTTCAAAGATCCCAAGCGCTAATATTAACGACCATTTAGGCGATAACCTCCAATAATTGCAGCACCGGTCGTAACTGCGGTTGTTGGAATTAGTAATCAACAGGATTTCAGGCATTACGCACATGAGCAGCGACGGTACCATCGAAAGAGCATATGCAGATCCGATATACGGCAGGTATCCATGTTCCCCGAGTGCGATTGTGATGGACTTGAGTGCACTCGCTACCATAGCCTTTGTGGCTTGTTAGTGCACCATGGCATTGTTATCTTAAAAGTCCGCTGGGAGAGAGCGAGCGCTGGATCGTACCTGGTCTAATGTTGCGAGAAGGACACACAGGAGCAGCGAGACACTGTTGCGGTGAAATTACGGGTTGAGTGATTAATAACAACTGCAACCAACGACTGAACGAAAGCTTGGTTCTGAGTACTCACTGAAGACTGAAGAACTGGGCACGTGTAACGACAAGCTTGTCTTTGACGAATTCTTCTGGCTCAACGTCCATAGTGGGGCTCTGACTGATTTTCTTCGAGAAGGTCACAAAAATAAACACAGTCTTTGTGGGCATTCGTCCGAAAAACATACTTGGCAGGGATATCCCTGAGAATAATAGCCTGGTGAATACAGTATGCCCTTCTAGTTTGGTTTTGGGTCTGAAGTTCTGAACCCAAAGCCCCACTTCTTGTCAATAAATGACGACATAGAAAGTTTTATTTTTCAATAGGAGTGACTTTGATAAAGGGTGCCATAAGCATCATCAGTATCGAGAAAGGCAGCAGGCTAAACATTGAGATGCGAAATGCACTGTTGTACGCATACAATATTTCTTCTCCAGCCTTCCCAAAATCCACAACCGAGTTATGATCTTTCAAGCTTTGGATGTCAAACTGCTCGAGAATATGAAAAATCTCATTCGTGTCGACCTGAATTTCTAATGAACGTAGGTACGCCATTGCCTCTTGAATCGAGTCTGATTCAGCCACGCGATGTGCAAACACAGATTTCAGAATAGTTCCAGAGATAGTGATGGAAAATGCGCTTCCAATCAAGAGACAGGCGACAGCAATCATCGTGTATCTGAAACTGAGATCTGCAGGAGATGCAGTTCTTAACGCCCTGTTTCGAATGATGTGTATGATTCCATCTCCAAATCCAAATACAAACAGATACATGACACGCTCCACGATTTTCGAGTCCCGGTGCAGAAACGCAAGCAATATCGTCCCTGCTGCAGCAATGATTGGGCCTGCATAGAAAGACGGAATAAATGTCTCGAAACGATCCACAATTTTTCGTGACACTGAGGATCCAATCAAAAGGCCAATAAAAGCAGGAACAATGTACGCGCCGGCCAATATTTGGTTGTCGTCGAAGTTTAATTGGAAAAACAAGGCGACATTCCATATCGTGCCAACGAATGCGGCGCCAACACAAAATGCCACCATCAGCAATGCCGGTATAGTTGAATTTTCAAAAATTGCATGAGGTAGTATTGGCTCCGCTGCATTCCATTCAACGTAAATGAAAGCCAAAAATAGTACGACACTGACGACGTACATTGTGACGGATTGTGGAGATTTCCAGTCCCAGCTGATTTGATATAGTTGCAAAGGGATGATGAGGAATGTCAAAGAAGCAAACAATAGAGACACGCCCAACACGTCAATAGTTGTGTCGTCTTTGGTGTATGGGATGTTGAGGTATCGAAGAATAATAATGGTGGGTATAACTCCCAACACGATTTCAATATAGAAGCACCACCTCCACGACAACTTATCGGAAAAGAGGCCACCAAGAGTAGGTGAGAGAATGGCAGAGATGAATAAAATTATACCCGCGAATCCTTCAAACGTCGATTCCGTCTTCATGAATAATATAACGCCATCCTGATATGACACGATTTGAGAAGACAACGTTGTAAAGAGCAAAATCAGTCCTCCAGCTCCGAATCCAGCTAAAGTACGCCCAACAATGATGACGTGCATATTTTGGGCCAAACCGCAAACCAAACTTCCAACTTCAAAGATCCCAATCGCTAATATGAATGACCATTTGCGCGATAATTTCCAATAATTGCAGCAACGGTCATAACTGTGATTGATGTTATTAGTAATGAATGGAATTTCAGGTATTGACACACATGAGCAGCGACGGTACCATCGAAAGAGCATATGCGGTTCCAACGTATGGAAGGTAACCATATTCTCCCAGCGCAATCGTGATGGATTTGAGGGCACTTGCTACCATGGCCTTCATGGCTTTTTAGTTAATGGGATAGAATAAAGACTTGACAAGATTATGGGCACGCATTAAATCATACCTGATCTAATGTTGCCAAAAGGACACACAGGAGCAGCGAGACACTGTTGCGGTGAAATTACGGGTTGAGTGATTTATGCAACGACAACCAACGACTGAACAAAAGCTTGGTTTTGAGTACTCACTGAAGGCTAAAGAACTGGGCACGTGTAACGACGAGCTTGTCTTTGATGAATTCCTCCGGCTCAACGTCCATTGTTGATATTTTTCTTAAGAAAGGGAAGAAGGGAGACAACACAAATGGCACTCATTCATAAGTGTCCGAATAACTAGCTTATATTTCAATATTAAAGTGTCCGAATGGCGGGAAAAAGAACCTTACTTGGTTTCGATGGGCCTCACCCCTTGCACTGTCCCCAACATAAAAAGCTTCCGAAAAGTTATACCTCCTCAATAAGATAAAACAGCAAATGAGTCAACAAGAAACCTCCAACGTCGTTTCTCCAGCTCCAAGCCCAGCTTCGAACGGTGTCCAATGCTCCAACCAGGTTCAACACACAGATTCCATTTCTCATACTTCTGACACACCTACCCTTACATTCAGCCCGCTTACGATCAATGCAACGGAAACTATCAAGCTACAGGCGGAGTCGTCACCTGCGATAGCTACGGAAAGAACACTAACGCACAATACCAATGCTTATGCAAACAATACTTTGCAACATCGTACTGCTTCAATAACTTTTGCCCTCAGGTGAGCTTTTTGAATCCCGGCTTGTGTACTGATACTTCAACCAGGATGCAAACGCGTCTCAGCTCAATATGCTTCGCGCTCAGTATTGTGGTCTTGTTCCAACATTTGACCCTAACCCAACTGGAAGCTATCAGCTCCTTCCAACTGGCAATGCTGCTGTGAATGGAAACAACGCGAATGGCAATCTGTCTCAAACGGCATCCCCCTTGGCCCTTCCAAAGGGGCAGAATAATGGAAGCGGTTCCATGACTCCAAACGTTGCCCTTGTAGCTGCCCTTCTCGCCTTTCTCAAATGGATTTAATTCCAATAGCGCTCTTTCTCTTTGATGCATACACAAAATTGCATCATTTATTTCATTCAGTGTGTGTATTCAAGAAGAATTAAAAGCAACCTTAAATTCCAACAACTTTGATTTTCTCACCATTCAAGAACACTGTTCCTTGTTTCCCCCCCTTCGCGAGTCGAAGCTTCAATCCAAACTTCATTCCCTCCTGTACACTCGTTGCATCCCCATTCTTGGCTTGCACCCAAATCAAAACGACAGCCATCGTCGCGTCTCCAACTATTCCATTCAATAACTCCGTCTTTGTCGCCGAAACAAGTCCGCCCTTTACAATTAATCCGTCAACAGCAGCGCCATTCCGGCCTGACAACTGAACCTTCAAATTACATCCAGAAGCATAAAACGACGATTTGGGAATCGCAAGCGGTACGCAGATTTGTTTATCGGCACCAGCCGAGTCTTGATTCGATCCGTTCACTAATGAAAAAACCGCTTCCGCTGAAAAGTCGTATACTTGAGACATGGGGTTCCACGACTCGGAAGTAAATGTGAGCGCGCTTGTGGGGTTGAAGACGGGTTCATTGGATACTTGAAGTATAAAAGGGGCAGGACCGTTCGTTTCCAAATAACTCTGTATACTTGAAATAAGAAGCGGTGTCCCGTTTTGTACAAGTTTGACAAGTGCTGGATGGGGTGGAAAGGAGTTAGGTTTGTTTGGTTGCACTCAAAAAATGAGGAGAAAAAAATTTTGTCCAAAAAACAGTCGTTACATGATGGGATGGTCCCTTTCGGGTCGACTTGCGCAATGTAGATTGTTTCTATTTTCTTGCTGGAGCTGTCGAGTTGTCGAAGTATCCATCCAGAAAAGTCAAGTTGGGCACGCACACGACCGTCCTGACCATTTTTCGGGACAACGACACCAGGAACGTCACCTGTCTCGACGTTCACACTTGCACTTGCATGAATCAAGTCTGATCGGGACGGTCTTCGAGTTGTTGAGCTGATGATAAAGTCTCGGGCAGCAACAGGGAACGACCCTTTTTGGATTGTGTGACTAATGATGGAGGGTTAGAGACGTACGATGCAATAGGGGCAATACACACACAAAGGTATCATCTGGATTAAGCATGGCGAGCGGAATGCCGCCTTCAAATCGAGTGTCCCAAATCTTTCTACAGTTGTGTGATTTAATAACGCTAAAGACCTCAGGAATCGTGAATCCAGTTACAACTCCACGGCCTCTGACGATCGGAAGTGAAGAACCTGGATAGACAGGTGAGTGGGATGGAATTGCAGAAATTGAAAACATTTGCCGTTATCTCGAATACCCCACGTTGACATCTCTGAAATATACACTCGCAATATTGCTGTACACTCTTAGCAGTTGGGCTTACCTTCGACAGGTAGCGTGTACATAGAAATTCCATTTCGTTCCCACTCCAAATTCCATGAAGGTACAGCCTTATCACCCAAGTAGATCAGGTGTTCCATATGTAATACTTTGAAGACAGCTTTATCGAGAGCACGGCTGAAGATATGATCTTTGTGGGAAGACAATAGTCCAACATTGGTCAAGAGTTGATCGACCGGAACCGTCAAAAAGCTCCTGCCGCCAACAATTTGATGTACAGAATCACTCAGTGTAATTGCAGAGGCAGATGACTCAATCTCTTTTTGTTTCAGTTGTACACTTGGGGCGGTAGGAAGCCCGGAATAGTCAGTGGCGGATTGCAAGCGCGCGTCCAACTTCAAGGACAGACTGCTGTTACTCAAGACATCCCGGGAATGAGTGGGAGAATCCAGGGCGTCTAGAAACAAATCATCACCGCCATCTAACTCGTCTGAGGGAGAAAGAGGGATGTCATCTACTACTCTATAAGGTATAAACATCAAAAAGAAAATAAATATAAAAAGCAAACCTTCTTGTCTTCTGTTTTGGTTCCGCATCGTCGATTCGCGAAGAAGAGCGAGCCACGTGGCGTTTCTTTGGAGCAGAAGGCGTGACAGTTGTTCCTGTCGCACTTGATTCCGACTTTGAACGAAGTGTGTCGATTGCTGTCACGGCTTGCTGAGACTCAGGCGACTTTGGCGACTTGAGATTTGTTGCTGGTTTTGGCGCTGGAGCAATTGAGGTTGAATTAGAATTGGAAGGTGTTGGGCTGAAGCCTGGTCCGCCAATTAAGCGAGCAGCCTTTGATTCAAAGTAAAGTTAGTTAACATTGATGGTTTGGTTGGTTGTTTGGTTGTTTGGGATGGTTTAATTGGGTTTGATGGGAGTTAGATGGGATAGAACTACTTAAAGGAGGAAGTCCAGCACGTTGATCCAACACTTTAATCCAACACTTCAACCTCTGCTGTTCATTCAAAAACTCACCCACAAAAGCCTGCGCGCAACAAACAACCGAATCTGTTTCAGTCTCCGAAATAGCAAAGCAACCAGAATAAATGCACCAAGCCCAAGGGGGACCGGTCGTTGTCGCACTTCAACTTGCACAAGAACTGTCGCCAGCTCAATCCATTGCTGAAACGTAAGATTCTCGAGATACAGCGACGTTACGTCCATTCCCTCAACAGGAATTCAATTTTGGGAAACAATGTGAATGAGATGCCTCATGGGATTTGCAACGACAACTTCTCAGATTTTCTACTCTCATCACTCTCATAAACATAGTCCTTCATGCTGTCGCTCAGTGTTCTATTTCGCAAATAACCGTCGTGATCTTTACCATACAACTTATTCTGGAGCTTGACCAAGCAGGAAGAATATGACAACTGCATAGACTGTGTTTGGTTTCGTGCAATGGATTCTGCTGCTGAGATGGTTGTGAATCGTATCAACAACGACTCATCAGTTCTGCCAAATACACTCATTAATATTTTACGTGTTGAATCTTGGGATGGAAGGTCAGGTAAAACTTCAGGAGTTCCAAATGGTGTTGGTACGGGTGCTCCAGTAGGCTTGACACTTGCAACAAAGTACCCAGGTAAGGTAAAGCACAACTGGCGGAGAAAATCATATTGATTTTTTTGGTTATTTGCAGAAGTAATTGGTGCTTTGGGAGAGACAGCTGGATCTCGGAGCAAAATCTTCCGGCACTCAGTGACAAAATAGATATCCGTACTATTTTCGAGTATCTTTCAGTAGTCGATGGGGGGAAACCTGTTTCAACATTGTTTGTGAATTGGAACGTGAAACGGGTAGCCATCATCTACGATATAGACGAAATCGAAAGTGTTGGTGGTAAAAAATCCTCATCACTTCATATCTATAAATAGTTGATTGAGTTATGATAGCGTGCCTCGACATGAAACTGGCTTTCTTTGAGAGAGGAATCGCCTACCATATCATGGTGGTTCTCACAATTCAGATTTCACGAGTGTTTTGAAAGACCTCATTTTCGTTGACACGCGATATATTGTCCTCTGTGCACAAGGTTGGGGCCGTTCGTATGATTTGGTGACACAGGCGGAAGAAATGGGGTTGATATCACCCAAGTACCTGTGATTTGTCACGAATGCGCCGTTCCCAGCCGATTATGTTAATGGGCTAGATCCCCGAATCTAGAAAATCGCAGGAATGGTGGTTCCTTTCCTCGACTCAGAGAGTCCGACATTTATCGAACGCGAATGGATCAAGCTATACAACGAAAATCCTCTGAAATACCAAGGGGGAATTTAGTCATTCATCAATGCCTTAACCTAACCGTTTTCCTTGAACAGAATTCATGGGCACTCTTTACGCCCCAATGAAGCTCGATTCAAACGGAGATATCGTGGGAAACACAGTATTCGTCGCGTTCGACAACACCTTTTTCGAAAGAATTTCAGATATGGAGATAAAGATACTGGTGAATACGTACAAGTTTCATTACCGGTGTTACATGGAGGTACGACAAATACACCGCCAGAACCTTTTTACTGCATTAGTGTTTGGAAGCATCGTGATGGTTACCACGGTTTATGAGAACATGGGTGAAATAACGGTTTGGAACTGTTATACTCGCGGTTGGCTTCTGGGAATGGGCCTAATATTGATGATTACACCGTTGATTATAAAGAATGTGTATATTTGGACAATTATGAATGCGGAAAGTTCAATGCGATTGAAACAATTCAAAGTATTTTCGGCTTGATATCTTTCCAAATAGTAAGTCTCAAAATCATTTCATTTATCAGTAATGTATTTTCCACGGTACTCCTCGTTGCATGTACAGCGACAACCACATATTCAGTTTCTCAAATTGAACATAAAGAATACCGTTACAATAGCTGCCAAGCAAAGCACATTTCTCCCGCAGTTTTTATTTTGATATTCTACGATTCCCTTCTCTTCATCTCCCTAGCATGCATTGCATGGATAACAAGAGACATGATGCAAAAATACAACGAATCAGGCCTTCTGACTCTAATCATCCTTGGTCTCATCATGATTGTAATTATTGTTTCAGCTATTGAACAAGACGAAATCAACCTTTCAAAGAATCAATCGCAATTTTCTTGGCCGCAACCATTCCACCAGTTCTAATTACAGGATGTGCTCTTTATCAAGTATGGAATGAACTCGATGGGCGTGAGTTGCAGCGATTCATCCGCAAATCGTTACGTTCTTCCATCTCCCGTGAATCTGAACGGCAGAGCGCAACTTCACACGCAATGATATCAAGTTTTAAAGAGAATCGAAGTAGACGGCAGTCAAACAATATAAGCCGTGACCTTGCGACGACTAATTTCACGCAGCTTAAATCATTCGTCGCAACGTTGTCACCAGGTTTAAAAGAGGCCCTTGGATCAGGCCTTTATTCATGGTTTGAAAAATGCGAGCTTACTTTAAAGTGGAAAAAGTCTGCGCTATTTTGGTCTTGTTGGAAATAGTCAAAGGGAATCGTTATTGTAAAGCTGAAAAACAACTCTTGGCTTTCTATAACGGACAACGAAAACAGCCAAATTCATTGTTTTTCAAAGAGGCAATCACCAAACATTGTTTCTCAAGGATTATTTGTACGTTTGTAAGGTGAGGGGAAAGTGCTTTTTTTTTGAGTTTGAAGATGAAGTAGCTGCTAGTCAATTTTTGAAACAATTGACAAAAATATTTTGACATGTAGAGTTTCAATTTTATTTATTTATGCTACTCCTCCC
The DNA here is from genome assembly GCA_002104985.1 of Rhizoclosmatium globosum. NCBI lineage: Eukaryota > Fungi > Chytridiomycota > Chytridiomycetes > Chytridiales > Chytriomycetaceae > Rhizoclosmatium > Rhizoclosmatium globosum. Next base: position 5,806 of record MCGO01000155.1, on the reverse strand, counting down.
CATCATCTATATCCTCATCTTCGTCACTATCACCAGCATCACCAACTTGTGTCTGAGGATGAACCCGATCCGACCTTGTAGCCGCTTCCACAGAGTTACGCACGACAACTAACCGATATACAGCACGCCATTGGGCTTCACAAACCAAATCACGTTCCGTCTGAACCCCGTCAAAGGGAATTCCTTTGAGCCAAAGCACCGGCTCTCCTCCACCCAAACCAAATTCACGCGCAATATCCTCGTCGCTCTTGACTTCCGGTTTAGCAAAGTTTGTGGCCGTGTCAATGAGGGCTTCTTTGGCAACGTGGGTCGAAATGTGCGTTTGGATGGAGGATTGGTTTGTGGAGATGTGGGAAGTGAGGAGAGTTGGGATGTATGGGTATTTGGCAATATGGGATGTTGCCGTGATAGCTGTGTCAGAATATGAGTCATCGATTGTGTTTGAAGATGTGTTTGAAGAAGAGATGGAGGGGATGTCGAAACAATTTGTTCCCAAGAGGCATTTCCGAATGTCAAGGGCTAAATCGAGCCAATCAGTTGCAAAATAAACTTCGCCGCCACGAGACAATAAACGCGCAAGGGACATTGCAAACTCTGGGTTCATGACACGCTTTTTGACATTCTTTTGGGTCGCGTTTTCGCCACAGGACCAAGGATCTGGAAATAGATAGGAAACGCGTTGGAGGTTTGGAAAGTCCAGTCTTTCAATATCCTTGTTGATGTTTGCATGAACATAAAACAGATTGGTGATGGATTGCTGGTTGACAATCGAGTTTGCGGCATGAACAAGAGGGGCAAAGAGTTCCACGCCACAAAAGTTCCATTGTTGGTTCCGCCATTCAGGGCTTGATGAAGAAGAGTGTTTGTTGTTCAAGCTCATGAGGTATCTTCCCTTTGCACAGCCAATATCGAGCCATAATGGACGTGTAATGTCCGTGAACGCAGCGGACCAGTTTGGCAGTTTTGTTGAGGGAGTTTCGGGGACAGTGAACGGATTGAGCATCTTTTTCATACGACGCTTCACATTCTTTTTGCGGCCAATTCCAATTCCAATTCCGGACTGATTCGGAGCAGTGGTTCCCGCCGCAGCAACGACAACAGACTGTTCAGCGCGATGCTGGTTGGTTTGGATTGATTGTTGGTTTGATTTGGTGGTTGGTTGACAGGTAGTTTTAATAACCAACAAAGAAACAAAGAAAGAAACAAACCAGGCCACAAAAGCGGTCGCCCTCCGATCGTTTCTTTGTGCAAAAGCGGGCCTTTCGTCTGACAAAGGCAGCACAGGCCTCGGGTGCCTGGGCCGGTGCTAGGGCCATCATCAACCGTGTCTGTTTGGTGTACAGTGAGTGAGCCTCGATCTGCGCCTTGCTCGGCTTTGTTCCTGTTGTTCGTGTCTCTTCTTCGATCCAGCAAGTGAGGAGTGTCTGGAGGCTCTGCACCGTTTCTTCGGAGGAGGTCATTGTTGTTTTAAGATGATGAAAAAGAAAAATATTTAATGAGGAAGTTAAAGAAAGGAAAGCGTCAAGTCTCCAAGACCTACTACTCCAACAAAACTTCCTTTGGCTCCTTTCATTCCTCCAACACTTCGCACAAAATGACTAGATCCATTCGCATTCACATCTCCAGGCCCGCCACGCTCATTCTCGACTCCAATCATCGCCAATTGCCCCAAGCCAGAAGAACCCTTGACTTTTCCCTTAAATCCGTACGCCATCGCTTTCACGTTACCCTTGCCCGTGTGCAAATTCGCCTGAGAATCCAAGATTGCAGGGAAACAAGACACATCAATGTTGCCAATTCCGACATCAATTCGACAATTTGCGTATCCTCCGATGGATCCCACGCACGATCCAGTCTTTAATTTCGTTGAAAAGACTTTGGTCGTAGGTCCATCCCACTTTACATCAACCCAGTCCCCCTGAATAAACGTTTCAAACAAAGTCTGTGGAAGAGTCAAGCGGATCTTTGTGGCAACGCTTGTTTCCCAGATTCCAAACGCAGTGAGAAACCGCCGCGATACTTCTTTGACTGGAAAGGGGTATTTTACAGTGATTCGCAACACCCCTTCATCCTCAACGACAAATAGCTCTGTAGGTCCACTCCTATGATCACGTTTGGAGAATTCAAATAATGCCAGATTCGTGTCTTCTTCATATCCTTTGCTGACAATGACTTCAGTAACTCCCTTGTTTCCACCTGTCCAAAAAGTTGAGTGTTCAAGTTGGGGTTAAACGGTTGTTTCAATGTAATTTTAAAAAACCCACCAGTCGATACAATTTCAAGCCGTTTAAAATTGGAAGTAAAACATTGTCTACCAGTGGATCCTTGGAAAAATCGATGGACTGGCAGAGGCAAAGGCATTGTTGGGTCAATAGGACTGTTCAAAACAACTGGATCTTCTTCCTCATCAAACGATTCGCCAACCTCCTCGTCTTCAGGCTTGGAATCTTCAACTTCCTCTAATTCGTCTGATTCCTGGCTGTCATCTTTTCTCGTTCCCCCGTTTTCATATTCATGACTTTGACTTAACGTTGCCCCATCGATCGACAATCGGTCAATTTCTTGCTCAATCATCTGAATCGTTTCATGTTTTGCAGTAGTTATTGGCGGTGGTGGGGCTTTTAACTGTATTACTGGTCGAATAGGTCCACTTCCATTCGATTCCGCAACCAGCGCTTTCATCTTCAACGACACATTCAAAAACGAAGGCCGCGCTTGAGGATCCTGATTCCAACATTGCCGCATCAACTCATAAATTCCCTGAAACGTCCGAACATACAAGCACTCATCCGCCTCCAGCACAGGTCGAATACCCAGATTCACAACATGATGCACAATCAATGCATCAGGCGTCTCCAAAAACGGAATCTCCCCTTCCGAAATCACTTCAAAACACGTCATGGCATACGCATAAACATCACACTGATTCGTAGCGCGTCCGCCTTGCATCCGTTCCGGCGACATCCAACGCAACGTGCCACCCGCATTCGGCGGCGACGCACTCGCCATGGAAACCGTCTTTGTAGTTGTATATCGCTTCAACGACGCGAACCCAAAGTCGCCAATACAACTTGCCCCAAACTCGTCAACGAAAATGTTGGCGGCTTTCAAGTCACCGTGAATCACGCCACGTGCGTGTAGGTACTGCATTCCGAGGGACGTTTCGTAGAGAAGTCGGATGCCGTGCGGTTCAATTGAGCCCCCACTTTGGAGGAGGTTCGATTTGCACCATTCAAGGTATTGCAAGGCGTGGCCGCGTGCCATGTACGGAGAGACCATAAATGGTCGTGGGGCACTGATGCACGCGCCAAGAAGCGGGAGGATATTCGGGTGTCGAAGTGGGTACCATGTTTTGACTTCTCGCAAAAAATCGTCACGTAGTTTAGAAGTATCCAGACGGATATGCAGTCTTTTTACGGCGACTACCGTATGTGAAAGCCAAGTTGCTTTCAGAACTTCTCCAAATCCACCAGTTCCAATAACAGGGCCCAGATCGAATTCAAATGAAGTAACTAGCCATTCAGGCGGTGGTTCGTGCTTCTTTGATGCAGTGTTTGTTGCTTCGCGGAGGTGTGATAAAGCTTTCGTGAGGAATAGCCTGTCAACGGTCCTTTCCAGAGATCGATCCACATGATCCGACAACGACTTTTGTATTGCATCAATTGCTTCAAGGAATTCCATCTCTTTAAGCTGCAGTGAGTCGAGAATCTGTTTGTGGGTGTTCAGTTAATCAAAAGAAGTCGATGCAATCGGATCCCATTTTAAAGAACTGTACCTTGTAATCATTGTTCACCAAGTGATTAAGGGTATCATTCAAGTCCTGTGCATCAAGCTGCCGGTCTTCCTTGTCTTCGGCACTCCATTGGCTGAAACTGACAGCAAACAGTGTCGAGGCATCCATGGCAAGCATGTGAAGCTCCTGATTCAGCGCAAGTATCCTTCCACTTAACATTTCTCGATTTACCAGGCTTTGTGTAAACTGCAAAACGTTGTAAGGGTTGGAGAACTCTTATATGTGAGTGACTTACATTGGCATTTGCGAGTTTGTTGCCGAAACTGACTGCTACCTTGAGGAGATCAACGAACGAATCGATTAGCGACGACAGTGGATCTTGAAGAAGGGGGGGACTTGAGGTAGAGGCAATGTAACTTTTAAGTGCATCCAATAGCGTCAATGCTCGTAGATGAAATCGTTGAAGGGAATGCTTATGATGTTTTAATGCTGACGTCTGGTGAGAGAACGTGTTTATGAGCTCTGTGAGTTGGTTCATTGTTTTGTGATCAGTTTCATCAATAGATTCGCCAAAAATGCATTAATCCCCTTTTTACCCTTTATTTGGATTTACTTTGCATCTAATTCCTTTATAGCAACTTTGATTCCACTCCTGAGTACTCTGCTGATTCGCATCAAGACAGCAGGATCAGTCTCTGGATTTTCGATTGCAGCAAGAATCGTCTTCAAGTCACGAACCAATGCCGCATTATCTTCTTGAATTTGTTCAGGTGTTGTTTCGTTGGTCTCCAGTTCCTCTGCACAGTATTGAATCCACAACATGTCCACAGTTTCTCCGGCCAGCTCTGTAAACACCTTTTCTTCATTCCACTGAGCCAGAGAATTGATGTAGACATTCAACTTTTGCACAAACGGTACAGCATTTTCACCATCACCATCACCACGATCAGTGTTAGTAGATCCAGCAGAGTAAACACGCGCATCAATCCATTTCAAGAAAAAGGCAGTCGTGGCATACCCAGTATCCCATTTCACATCCACATTCCGTTTGGGAGCCCAATGAAGAGGCATATGGCCGGCAGTAAGACGAACCCAATCGGCAACACCTTCCAATAACCCGCCAGGGAATCCTGAGCAAGAGTATTGCCAAACATGCGTGAGTTCATGGACGAGAACACCTTCGACTTCGTCACGTAGTTCTTGGAGAGAGTGGGTGGAGAGGAAGGATTGGAGATATTGTAAGGACAGATGGATTTCTTTGTGGGTGTGAGGGCCCGTGCAGTGAGCTACGCCATCCATTTCTCTGAGGATCAAGTGGATGGATTGGACGTGCGAGGGCGATTGGGTGGGTGTCGCGTACAAGGTTGTCACGACTTTTTGGGAGAGAGTGGCAAAAGTGGTGATTGCGTCAGCGATGGTGGGATACAATTGTGTGAATGGATTTGATGCGGCGTCTGATGGAACACGGGATTCAAAACGGATGGTTGGATTCGGCCAACCAAATTCGTTCTTGAATGATTTCGAGAGACCAAACGAGGCCAGGTATTCGGCCCACAGAGTTTCCACAGATTTATCAGTTAGTGCGAGAAAGAGGTTATCGCTCCATTCAACATCACGCAGGAGCAAGTTGATTCGTTTTGCCAAGTGGGGGTAGTCCTTCTCGGCCCAACGCAGAAAGTAAGCCGTGTGTTCATAACCTCTGTCCCACTGATCACTTGGCAGTGGTGGATCCAATTCGTGTCGCCAGTGTTTTGGATTCAGGTTGTGGTAAAGGCGAATGTAGTCAGCAAGGCCCTCGATAAAGCCGCCGTTTGCCGTTGATTTGTCATCAACAATTGCGCCATCGAATTGGAGCACGTGGACGAGTTCGTGGACGAGGACGCCCTTTGCCTCCAAAACCAAGTCCGAGTGACGTGCGTGGGTAAAGTAGGTTGCGGAGAGGCGTAGTTGCTTTGCGGTTTTTGAGCCGGATGTGTCAGCCACGCCGTCGAAGGGTGCGATGACTAAAGTGAGGGACTTGACGGGTGGGTGCTCTGTTTGTGTGTTTGTTGTGTTTGCTTTACATAGTATCCC